>JAHBBA010001260.1:0-22053 GCA_018806925.1 Skeletonema costatum
ATAGAAGACTACTTAAGGACACGACGACACGGATAGTAGAGTGTGCCGTCGTTTTTGATTCATGACGATAGGTGGCTTTATTGGTTGGCTAAAGAAGAGTTACTTACTACGACGCTAAGAAAGAGTTGCCCTTCGCTCAGATATCTACATTCTTCTTCGACAAGAATCTATTCGCCAGTGAGAGCAGTATTGGTCTCTACCCCGCCTGGATCTATTCTCTTACCAGGTTGTGTTGGAAACGTGGGTCATGTCTGTATGGCGCACTCCTACAAAGTGCCATTGCTATCCCCATGATGAGCTTGTGGAACACGACCATTTCCAAATCAGCTTCCTTCTTTACAATAATGTTCTCCGTCTTTTGTGTACAAGGTGGCGTCAAGAGTAAATAAGCGGCGTCGTAGGGAACTCTCTCTCATCGCCCACGTCGCGTCGCCCAGCCTCAAAAAAAAAAAACCATGGCATCGTTTGAATCAAGAGTAAATAAGCGTTTGAATGATAGACATAAATTCATTGCCATTGATCTACTACTAAACAACATAAGATATCCCGTCTCCTGCAGATAGACCGTATCAATAACAACAAAAGAAGCGACAGGAAAGCATGGGCGGCGATAACAACAACGACGATACCCCCATGGACGAAAGCTCCCCCCGCAAGGATGCGGCCGAGTCGTTGATGGATCTTGTTGGTGCTCCTGCTGGTGACCACGCTAAAATGGCTGTGGATAATAATAATAATAACGATGTGGAAATGAATGATAATGATGACGGCGAGGATAGTGACCCCGTCGCAGAGGTGGTGATTGATGACGAGTCGACAACACCACAAAAGGCTGCAGACGCAACCACCACAACTCCCAAATTGGCAGGATTCGCTGATGCCAAAAAAACAACTACAACAAATATGTTTGGTGGAGAATCATCATTCGGGATCGGGATCCAGTCGTCCCCCTCTACTAAGTCTTTGGTGTGGGGTGCTCCTCCTTCGTTTGGTAAGCCTGCTACTAATGTTGGTACTGCCACCACTACCACCACCACTGCGGTTGATGAGGCCTCTAAGAAACGCAACACAACTAATAATGATGATGGTGAAGATAGTGATGGTAAAATTATTGCCACGCCTGCAGCAGAAGCAATTATTGCTGCGGCAATGGGTGGGGCGAATACTAATAATTTGGCAGTTAAGGTTGTGTTAACTGAGGAGGGGGCGGATGATGATGATGATGACGATGTCATTATTGTTGATGAGGGAGGGGATGCCATGGAAGACGAGGATGGAGAAAAGGAGGGGGGTAATGCCTCTGATGATGACGATGAAGACGACCCAGCTGTCAAGGCTGCACTCGACGAGGCACGTAAACTCAACAAGGATGCACTCCTCTCCACCCTTGAATCCAAATACACCACCCAACAAAAGGAACGTGATAACTTGCTCTCCCAACTTGCCACCCGTGATGGACAAGTTTCCAAACATGCCGCAGAATGTACCAAACTCTCCTCCGAGGTGGATCAACTCAAGTCTCAACTTCAAGCCAGAGACGACTCTCAATCCAAGCTCCAATCCAACATTCAATCGGAAAAGAACTCTCGCGGTGAAATGGAACGCAAGCTCCAATACAGCCAAGAACGGATTGATCGCATTGAACAAGAATCGGATAATCTACGCAAGGAGATATCACGTCTTACCAAATCCAACAACGATTACACATCCCTCTTGAATAATATTCAGAGTGAACACTCCAAATCAACTGGGGATGTCATTCCCCTCCGATTGCAAACCAAACGTCTCGAAACGGAATTACAATCCATGACATCGCATTCGAATTATCTGGATAAGGAATTAGCCTCACGTAATGACGACATTGCCAAGATGAAGCGAGAACATTCCAGTGATGTACGTGAGTTACGTAATGAGTTGGATAATATCCGATTGGCATTGGAAGAATCTCAACGTGATAATGTTTCGGCACGGAGGATGGCGGAACGTTCGTCTGCCGAGTTGGATAAGGTTACGAAGAAGTTATATGATAAGGAGAATGAATTTGTGGAGCAGAAGGAGTTGCTGGAGAGGGATTTGATTAAGGAGCGTGAGTTGATTGCATTGAAGGAGCAGAGGATGGTCCTTGCGGAAGATCAACGGAAGGCAGCTGTACGAGAGGTGGAGGAGTTGAGAAAGTTGGCGAAGGAGGCTGCAATGGAGGCTGCGACACATGTGGATGGGATTCAATCACGGCTGGATGCAGATATTGAGAACGCCGTGAAGGAGGTTAGGGAGGCCGATCAGGAAAAGATTGAGCAGTTGGAGCAGCGGCTACTCACGGCTGAGGAAGCTAAACGTCGAATTGAAGAGGATATTTTGAATAAGAGTACGCCTTTGAGACGACGACGCAGGATTGAAGGTGGAGAGGCACCTTTGGCAATCACAGCTGGTGCTGGTGGTGATGTGTCCATGTTGGAGGATGATGGACCACTCAGCTTGACAGACATTTATACTCGTTTGGCTGAAACGGAAGACGACCTTCGTGCCGAGCAACATGAGAATAAAAAGTTGAAGATTCTTATCGAGCGCATTCACCGAGATGTGGCTGCAAAGACTCCCATCTTTCATCAGAAGCAGTTGGAGTTGGAGAGTGCATTGGATGAATTGGACGAGATCAAGGAACGTCTTGATTATGCACGAAGGGAGGTTACCGATATTCGAGCTGACAACCAAGACTTGGATGTGAAGAGGCAACAGATGGAGAGAGAAGTGAACGGGTTGAAAAGAGAGAATGTTGAGTTGGCGTCCCAGGTGCAGAGTTTGCTACAGAGGCGCGCAGCTGAGTCGGGAGACGTAATTACCTTTTGTGATATCCAAACAATTCAGACTCAAAATCAGGAGTTGGTGCGTCAGCACAACTCCATGAGGGAGAAGATCGAGGAGATGGAATCCCAAGACTATAAAGTTGAACTTGATCAACTCCGAACTGAAATCGTTTCATTGCGCGAAGAGCGTGAGAAGCAATCCAACCTTGTGGCTGGAATCGTCCACCAGCGTGATCTTTACCGTGCCTTGGTTGCAAAGAATGACGCCTCTAGTATCGACAATGGCGCAGATCAGCTTGCTTTGGCAGATGCAAGGGCCGAGCAGTTGCCTATTATTGAAGCCAAGAATCGTGATCTTACTGAGGAGGTAACCAAACTTCGTGCGGATGTTTCATCATTCAATCTTGAGAAAGAAGCGTTGGAGGGACGTTTGAAGTGCTTGGAATCCTTGAACAACGATCTCACTGGATCGAACCAACGTCTGAACGGAGACCTTGTTGCCGCCAGGGCGGAAGCAGCTCGATCAAAGATAGACGCAAAGCATTATCAAGACCGATGTGATCGTCTCACAGTATCTCTGGATGATATCAAATCAGAGAAGGATTCCCTGTCAGCGGGAAAGAAACAGGTAGAACAACTATACATTCAGACACAAACTAACCTTGACGTGGCAAGATCTGAACTTTCAAAGAAGGAACAAGCGCACAGGGATGCTATTTCAAGGGTTAACCGTCTGGATACGGATCTTGAAACGTACAAGAGCGCTGAGCATCGTCTCAAGACCGACTTGGAATCACTTCGTAATGAGAACGCTCGACTAGGTACCCTTCTAACTTCCGTGCAACGTATCGAGGCGAGCCTATCAGCCAAGTCGGAAGGAGAAATTGAAAATTTGAATGAAGAGGTGAAGCGGCTGAGAGAATCAAAGGTGGACGATGACACGAAGCATAGTGAAACCGTGCAAAAGTTGGAGGGTAAAATTGTCGATCTTGAACTCAGTGTCAAGGATCTCACGTCACAGAAAGATTTAGCCACTCTTAGTGCTATCACAGCAAACTCGGATGTTTCTAACTTGAAGGTGAATATTCAGGAACTCAATCTGAAACTGAAGACTTCAGAGAAAGAACTAAACGCAGCCAAAGTCAAACTTGGAGATGTCACAATTGACACAAGTACAGAGGAGGCGCTCGAGGCGAAG
The DNA here is from genome assembly GCA_018806925.1 of Skeletonema costatum. NCBI lineage: Eukaryota > Bacillariophyta > Thalassiosirophyceae > Thalassiosirales > Thalassiosiraceae > Skeletonema > Skeletonema costatum. The sequence continues at coordinate 4,003 of JAHBBA010001260.1, forward strand.
GTTGCAGAACTGACTACGGAGCTAGAATCCACAAAAGCGGACCTTGTGACGGCTAAAGAAAGGACTAACCGATTACCAGAGCATTGCCAAGTCGAGCGAAAGAGCAGCTTGCCGAGCTGACCGCTGCATCAAAGAAGTACAAAGAAGAGACCACATCAACTCTTGCGAAGCTGAAGAAATCTGAAGAAGGTCAGAAGGAAGCCGTTGCAGACTTGACGAAGGATCTTATGGCGCATCGTGGTGAGAAAGAGAAGGCCGAAACTGAGATGAAGGCTCAGATTGACTCATTGACAGTTCAGCTCGCCAGTGCCAAGGAAGATGCGACCAAGGCGATTGCAAGGATGGACTCTTTAGCATCGGAGATGAAGCGTTATCAAATGGATGCGAAGAATGCTCAAACAAACTACGAACGTGAGTTAGCTCTGCATGCTGAGGCGCGCTCTTCAATGCGTGATGTTCGCTCAGAGTTGGCATCAGAGCAGACTCATCGTGAAACTGCGGAGACTCAGCTTCTTTCCGCCCAAAGAGATTTCGAAACTGAAAAAGCATCGTTGAATGAGGCGAAGATGAAGCTTGAGCAGAGCGTTCAAGAAGGAAAGACAAGATTGGATGACCTTCGAAGCCAAAATAATCTTCTGCACGACCAAATGACAACCTCTTTCTACAACAGTTGAAAAGATTCAGTCCGAGAAAGAGAGTCAAGTTTCAGGAGATGGCCCTGCGGAAGGGAATGTCAAACAAGTATCGGATTTACGTGAGTTGCTCCGATTTAAGCAATCAGAGTGCACAATGCTTGAGGCTGACTTGTCTTCTGCAAAGAGAGAGTCCGAACGTGAACGCACAGCAGCTGAATTGGCGAAGAAGAGTTTGGAAGAAGCAAGATCAGAACTTAAGATTCTCCGTGAGAGCAATAAAGCGGGTATTGATGGTTCAAAGTCGGTAATGGAACTGAACGATCTTCGTAGCAAACTCAAGTCTGCGGAAGAGCAACTCGTACTTCTCAAAGAAAGCAACACTACGCTTCGTGAGCAGTCGACAAAGATGTCGAAACAACTCAAAGATGTCCAGGCACAGTTATCTAGTGCTAATGCAGCAGCGACTCCTTCTAAGGAAAAGATTAGGAGTATGGAAGTTGAGAAGGCATCATTGGAAGCTGAGAAAGAAAGTCTCTCGCGCGAGGCGGACGCGTGGAAGAACCGCGTTAGTAGCCTTGTCTCAAAATTCAATCAAATAGACCCTACAGAACATGCCCAGGCGCTCGAAAGTATTGAGAAGCTCAAAGGAGAATGTGTCTCCTTAAAATCTTTGAAGGAAAAAGCAGTTTCCGAATCAACCAAACGCAAAAGGCATTGTCACGAAGTTGAACAAAGAACTAGCCTCGCAGAAGGCATCCATTGAAGTGTTTAGGACGGCGCTAGAGAAAACCAAGAAAGAGAAAGAGGAACTACTGAAGTCTTCCAAGGCGAGCAAAGCTACAAATAAGAAGATCACCGAGGCTCAGAATGCAGCAAAGAAAGCACAGGAAGAAGCAAAGAAGGCAAAAGAAGAAGTCATTGGTTTGAATTCCCGGGTAGATAACTTCAAGAAGATAATGTCAAAAATGCAGCAAGGCATCAAAGAGGCCAAGGCAGCCGAAGTCAAATCCAAGGCCACCGAGGAGAGTTTACAGAAGGAGATTGATAGCCTAAAAAAGAAGCTCTCCGAGGCAGAGAAATCAACTGGGGGCGGAGGCGATCAAGGGAAACCCACTGCCGCAAATACTACCGCAGGCGAAGCGGGATCTACGTCAGGTGAATCAACACGCTCCGGCATTAGCAAACTTGTGTCTAAAGTTATTCCTACAAAGAAATCAAAGGCGAAATCAAAGGCAGCGGTCGCCTCAGTGAAGGAAGACGATAATCAAGCAGATGCCGATAAAGCAGCGTCTGTGAAAAAGAAAGGGAAGAAGCGAAAGGCAAGTGTTCCCCAGAAGAATGCTGCAGCTGCGCTTTCCGAAGGTACAGACGCCCCTCCTCAGAAGAAGTTTGCCGCGTCCGGAGAGAAAGAAGAAGCTGCTGGAAAGGATGATACAATCACCGCAGACAAGTCAGATGAAGTAAGAGACAGTGAACCGGTTGACGTTACCGAGGAGAGACAGCGGCAAACTCAGAACAAGGCTGAAGAAGATGCTGAGATGGTGGCCGAAGAAGATGAATCTGCCGCGAAACTGAAGGCAGAGAAGGAGGCGGCTTTAAAAGCAAAGACTGAAGCTGCTGCGAAACAAAAAGCAGAGCAGGAGGCGGTTGTGAAGAAAGCGAAGATGGAGGCAATTGCGAAACAGAAGGCAGAAGAGGAGGCTGCAAAACAAAAAGCAGGAGAGGCAGCCGCTGCGAAAAAGGCAGAAATACTGGCTAAGAGGAAGAAGGCCAGGGAAGACGCAATCGCCAAAATGAAAGCTGATAAACTGAAAGCAGAACAGGATGCAGCTGCAAAGAAGGCCAAGGAAGAGGTAGCCCAGAAAGCAAAACCCGACGAGGATAAAAAGACGGAAGAGAATGCTGCCGAGGCAGCCCCGGAGAAGTCGGACCAAACTGCAGCCGAGTCCAAGCAAAGAAGAATTGATGAAAAAGAGAATGCTGTTAAAGAAAAAGAAGGCAGCTCTGGTTGAAGCCCAGAAAAAGATGGAAGCCACCAAGGCCAAGGCTGATGTTGCTACTCTGACACCAAAATCGCCCCTTCCTCCAGTACCTGAAGAAAAAGCAGCCTGCTTCCAAACCGATCGCGTTTGGAGCAAGTTCGACACCCGCAAAGCCACTGGCATTTGGTGTGCCAAAAACAACTCCCTTACAATCTGAGCCTGACGGCCCGAAGCCTTCTTTCTTTGTGAGCTCGGCTTCAGCAAAACCAACTTTCGGCGGAGTTTCATCCTCAACCTCTGCGAAAACCAACCTTTGGTGGAGTTGCTACCTCAGCCGCCCCATCAAGTTTTGGAGGAGGCGCAAAGCCCTCATCTGCAACCAAGCCGGCGGCGGCTGTCGGGGGAGGAAGTTTCCTCAACTTGACCCCTCCCGGAAAGGCTGGTGCGACTCCAGGTAAATTTGTGTTTGGAAAGTCAGCCAACATTACACTTACTGCGCCAACTGGTGCAGCTCCGGCTGCAGCCGCTAAGCCCAATCCATTTGGAACATCATTTGGGCAAGCAGCTAAGTTGGGATCATCACCTTTCGGTGCTCCGTTTGGAACAAGTCCATTTGGAGGAGGCGATGCTACCAAGAAGCGATCTCTTGATTCAACAGCCGATGAGCCTGATGCCAAGAAACCTAACACCGAAAATGACGACACAGCAAAACGCTCTTCGACCACGGCTGATGGTGCGGCAAAGGAAGCATGAGTACACAGATGAAAACCAAAGAATCCATTCCTAAAATAATATGTATGTGATATGAGAATGTGTTGTCTTATGTGTTACAATTTAACAACCTTGGTTCGACATTTCGTATCCCACCATTCTTGCAATCCGCCAAACTGCTCTGCTGCAATAGTTAGCACATCATTTAAGCTTACTTCCTCCAGCTCAAAGGATTCATTGGTACCCTTCTTTACGTGTTCAAAAAATGCATTCTTACTGGATTTCTCTCCGTAGTGTTCTTTCAATCGAACCAAGAAGTCATTATGGGATCTGTTTCCTCTATAATCTGGACGCTTGTCTGGGAGTGTCAAGTACTCCATATTGTTATCAACAAAGTCGTAAAGAAAACTGGTATGATGTATCCACCCATCTTTTACTATTGCCTGTGCATTTCCTCCTATTTTGCGTTCACCAAGAACATAATCATTTTCTCTCAGTTGAAACAGCGGTGTGTCCGTGTTTTGTATTTCTTGTGTTTCATTTGGTGATGGCGGAAGTATTAAAGACTCACCAACACCTCCACTGAAACCACATGACTTTCCTTTAAACACAAGTGTTTGCCGCCTGCTGGGTTTGAATTGCTTACCCCAGCTTTCAAATGCCGATCCAAACACTGCATCAACACTCCATTTCATTATCTCTCTTGGAAATGGTTTGACATGAGGTAACAAAGAATTTCGGCCTATAAATGTTGTCCCACAACGATGAATGATCAACCACGACCGTTCCACCACCTGAAAATCTTCTCAAGACCAAAACACCGTCATCACGTGCTGCATCAATATTGATCAACTTTTCTGGCTTTCCCCCAATGCCCAAGATGATGGTGCAACTTTGATTCACTCCCCCAGTATGGTGACCATACTCATCGACAAGTTGACTCGTAGCAAGCTTTCTCTGCGTATTCCAGTCATAGGGAGGCAGCGCAAAGTCCAATATTTTATTCTGCGTAGGTTCATGCAATCCTACGATGCCCCAGCACCGTTCAAGAGGATCATGACGCAGCAGTAATTCTTCGATGGCGAGACGTTCTGCTGCGGAGAGACCGGTGCCTCGAAGATCTAGCCATGAAAGCTTTGGTAGATCTTGTTGTGCTGCGTTTAGTGTCTTGCTATAATGCCGTGCTGCTACTCTGTGTTGGCCGACTCTTTGGCACAGTCTCGATGCAAATGCCATCTTTGTACAAATCTATACGGTCGGTTGTCGATTAGTATGAAGAGGCGGCAACAATGGTGCATCTAACGAGTTGTTCTGCATTTAGGCGGGAGATACAATACCTAGGGGAGGGAGGAGGGCAGTTTGCGCCGAGCCGCACGTTGGAATTAGTAGTCAAGATTGCGACCAAGCATGCACCTACACCACCAACAACCAAACATTATCATCAGTGTAGCAACCACGAAGAGCAATGGAGACAACAACCATGAACATCGCGGAGATGGCAAAGGAGGCAAATGTGGTACTTTCAGTTCATGCAAGCCACTTATATCGGATGGTTGATTTCATCGAGACGACACAAGAAGTGAAACTGTGCACATACCAAAAGGCCACAGCGAGCAAAACCAACTCTCTGATTTATCTCAACGCAAGAGATCCAAGAGAGTTCATTGAGGGTATGATTGATAAGCACAATTTCGTCCTGCAGGCGTTGAACAAGGTGTATATACTAAGAAATGGTAGGGAAATTATCAGAGGGATTGCTGATTTTTCAAAGGTGGACACAGAAGACATTAGCCATCACATACTCAAAATGATGCAGCAGCTTCGAACGAACAACAATAGCATCCCAGTGAAGGTAAAGCTTGAAGCCTTTCCAGCCAGACACCAGCGACATTTGGTCAATAAAGTGTGCTCTTTATTGAATTTAAACTCAATACCTGAAACGGAATTAGACATCACACCTACGGATGAAACTCATACAATATGCATAATTCAACTCGATGACGATAAGAAAAAAGGAGGCAAGAAGAGGAAAAGGAATGATGATGATCAAGAAAAGGCATATTTAATTGGCTCATCATTTTGCAAAGATACAACCAGTCCAATATATCCAAGTGAATCTAACGACATTTGTCGAGCGTCCAACAAACTCGACGAGGCGTTTGATAGGTATGGCCTCAACGCGAAATCATTGCCATCATTGGACGATATGATACAGATAGCAAAGCAGCAGAATAGTGGACCTTGTATAGGAATTGATTGCGGTTCGGCACCAGGTTAGTAATCGCAAGAATTTATGTACTTTCTTTGCTGTCACAACTACCGGCTCACATGTTCTGTGACGCCTTGTGCTTTAACACTGTAGGAGGTTGGACAAAGTACCTTCTGGAGAAAACTCATTGCGACGAAGTATATGCGATTGATCCAGGAAAAATGGATACATCTGTAACGTCCTCTGACAATGTTTATCACTTGCAAATGACTGCACAAAATGCTATACCTAACCTACGCGTCATCTTGAGTCGAAGAGAGGCAAAAGTTGCCATTTGGGTGAGTGACATGTGCGTGCAAGACGTTGGAAAACAGGTAGATATTTTGCTGCTTGCTGTGAAAGAACAGCTTATTAAGCCAGGCACTGCTTTTGTCTTGACGATAAAGTGTAATGTCGGTCATGCAAGAGAGAGGTTTGATGAAATGACAAATGCCGAGGCAGCTCGTTTGATAGAACAAGTTGATGTGAGTGGACTAGAGATTTTGCATCTATTTTCAAACAGGATAGGAGAGAGGACAATAATCGGATGCGTCAAATAGGCAGAAATGATCAGTTTGTTGCATCCTTTTCCTATTTTGATATGTAAACCATAAAGATACAACTATACATTCTCCACATCGCCTCAGTTATGATTAAGAGTCTTCCACATGCATCTCCTACCAACAAACATCAACTTTTCTTAAGCAATGAGTGGCTGATCCAAGGCCTTGTCATCATCCTCTTGCGCTACCTTGTTCTTCTTCTTGTAGTGACACCTACAAGCGATGAAGCACACGATGAGAGCAAGCACGGCAACTCCAATAATTACCCAGATGTACCAAGGTCCTCCACTTCCGGTGACTCCCATATCTTGACCAATGAACTGATCTTGTTCTTCATTGACAATGGTCTCAGCAGCAAGCATCATTTGTGTATCAGATTCAGCGCCGCCACGGAGCAACATAGCTGACGGTGGAGACACAACTGAGCAATCGCTGGCATCTGCCCAACATTTTTGCCCTGTTTGACATTCTCCGTCGGTGCCTTCATAGCAAGATTGTGAACATTGATTGTTGGCATCTTCCCACGAAACTCCACAGTAGTTACGGTTTCCAGGATTTGGTGGAGAAACTTCTGGGCAATAAGCAGCAACATTGGCGAAACAAGTTTGGCCTGGTGGACATTCTGCATCGGTGCCTCCGTAGCAAGATTGCAAACATAGTTTGGCATCATCCCACAACAATCCGCAGTAATTGAAGTTTGGAGGAGGAGGGGTCGTTCCACAAGCTCCACTCTGACAGCCCGCCCCGCAGTAAACTTCTGTTGTGCCGCACCACCCTGCAGATGAGCAGCAATAGCCTTCGTATCCGCCTTCAGCACACGTTTTTCCGCCGAAGTTTTGTCCGCAGCGAAATGCCGAAGAGACAGCAAGGTTGGAAAGAAGGAGGAAGGAGATGAGTTGCTTCTTCATAATGATGTCTCTCTCTATAGAAAGGTAGCGATAGTTATTTATGAGCACGGTGGGAGGTGAATGCAGCATCATCGCGAAGTTGGGTTCTTAGTTTATTTCATCACGACATAAAGGAGTGGTACGTTTTTGTTTTTAAGGAATATTCTTTTGGAACTGGTGATAAGAACAAGGGATTTTTATTAACCCTTCAACAAGGGAATAACTATCCCTTGATAAGAAGAGAGACATCTGAAAAAAACGGAGAACTGTGATATCGAAAAATGAAGTTCGCAGCTGACTTGCTCGTGAGAATTCTGTGAAAATGTCATAAATGTGCTGTAAATGGTCGGTTTCCATTGATCTGAGTATATGGTCATCTCAATGCTCTCTGCTCTGCCGGAGTCTGCCGGCCTTGCTCATCTCAGTGCTGCGGCGACATTAATGGTAGATAATTAGCGGCATAAGTGAAACAATTGATCACACCACCACAATAAAAATGTTGCCTCTCCTCGCCGACACTGTCGAGTTCTTCTTTCCAACAGTCCGAGTTCTTCCACTTGTCCTACTAGTCACAATTTTGTTGTGGTTTCGATCAAAGTTGGCAAGACAAAAGCTAATATCTCCTATTCCTGGTGTAGAGATGGTCCCCGGGGGACACTGGTTCTATGGGCACATCAAACATGTGATGGGCCCCATAAAAGTTGGTGATAAAGACTATTTTGATCAACTCTTCGTCGATTATGCTAATGAACAAGGTCTATGTTGTGCGCACTACATAGGTGAGTAGGTACCACATTTATGCAGTTATTCTTTCTATTGATAATATCATTGCTGATAGACGTTGGTCCTCTATCTTTCATTCCCTATTAACTATGCACATAAATGTCTAGAACCCGCAATCAGCGTTCTCTCTGCAAAGCATGCAAGAACGATATTGCGTCAAACCTCCAGGAGAGGAGCGGTGAAGATGATACAGAGGCATTCCAAGCAGACGTTGGGACAACAGAGCCTCATTTTGCAATCTGGTGGATCTGATTGGAAGAGACAACGGGGGCTAGTGCAGTATGCTCTGACTGCAGATGCGATCACGGAACATAACCCGATCATTATTGAGGTGGCAAATGCCATGGTGACAGCCTTGACGAATGTATGCAAGGCAGAATCCAATGGTGTAATTGAATTAGACGTTGTGCACATTGCGCAGTGTTTTACTCTTGAAGCTTTTGGCAAATTGGCCTTAGGGCATGACTTCCATTGTTTCAGTGACTCAGGAATAATGAGATCAAGAGAAGCAGAAGCTTTTGCTTTTCTTGTCAACGACATTCCGAAGCGTAGTTGTCCAAGTGCTGTATTTAATCCGCTGCTACAGATGTATTTCTTACCGACCGCATACAACCGAAGATATAAAATGGAGCGAGGCATTGTAGAGAGTTTGCTCAGCTCAGTGATTAAGCAATCAAAAGATGAGTTTGCTGCTTCTTCAAAGAGGGATAGCTCTAAAAGCAGCAAGGGCGGGCCAGGCAAGAAAACCCGTGATAAACCTCCTAACGCATATCATTCGAGCAAGCACGGACAATTCGGACGATAACTTGATAGATATGATGAAAACAATCTTATTCGCTGGCTATGAGACCACTGCAATCACAATCACTTTTGTATTGTACAACCTAACGAAATATCCGGAAATGCAAGAGCTTTGTTGTGAGGAAGCCCGACGTATACTGCAAAGAGATGACAGCATCACAATTAGTGATCTCAGGTATACTCGAGCAGTAATTTTGGAGTCTATGCGGTTGAATCCAACAGTAGTATTTACCTCAAGAAACTTGACGAAGACAATCAATCTTGATGGTTTCGAAATACCAAAAGGATTACGGGTCGTAATACCCCTAACAAAATTACTTGTGGATGAGAGAAACTTCGAGAGAGCGAAAGAGTTCATTCCTACGCGATGGGTGCGATGGAACGAGGAAAAGAACGAGTGGGTCGAGCGTGATCACAGAAAGGAATCAACAGACCATGGTGAGGCTGTCTCAGCAGCTGATCCTGCTAATTTTTCTTGCCTTCTCAGACGGAGCTCGTGATTGTGTTGGCAAGCGGCTAGCTATGAATGAATCAACGGTGGCGCTTGGCGTCTTTTGATGAAACACTTCAGAGTTTCGTATGATGAAAGTAAACCGGTAGAGATGAAACGTCGGCTCACCAGCTGGTTTCCACATGAGCTTCACATAAAATTTCACTTGCGTAATGATAATGCCGAATAGGCAGTGCATACAATAATATGTTTGTAAAGTAATGAAAGGTATTTGTAACTATAAGGAATTACATTCTGTCTCCTTCATCAGGCTCTTCATCGACAATCTCAGGGAAATCATCAAGACTGAAATCATCATCGTCGTCATCTCCTACCTCAGTGTCTTCTTTATGTTCCTGTTGAGATTTTATCTCAGCCTTGACTGCATCTTCCGTGCTTTCGTCAACCTCCATTGCATCCGTAGCGACGTCATTTGAAGCAGCAGTGTTGGTTCGATTCAGAGTTCATCCTTTTGTAATCAGTTTTCAACAGCAGCCACCTTCTTGATCGCATCAGCTACATTTGACTCTGACTCCTTCTGCACTGCCTTTGTTGTTTCTGTAATTTTGCTCTTCTTTGTCTTCACTGTCGAGCTATCCTCGGTAGCTGTCTTCTTTGATTTAGTTGCTGCTGCTTTAGTAGACACTTTAGCAGACACTTTCGGATCTTTCTTTGATGACTTCTTTTCTTTTGGCTCCTTTGCTCTAGACAAGGATTTCATCTCCGTTTCTTTCTCATTGATTGACCTCATCATATCAGAAGCTGTCAGATCACCGTTATTGTCTTGGTTTCTTGAAGCTATCAATATTGCTGGAGCTCGAGGTGTCATGAACGCATCAACTACACAAAGTGTGGAAAGTGCCATCGATGCAACTGTCACGTCTGCGTCATTCTTCAGGAGTAATGATACCTTGCGTACAATTTCATTTATCGTGCTACGTCCACCGTCGCCCCATGGTACAGTCACGCAGTTCGTTGCAAGTTGTAAGATTGATCGTTTAGCTTCGGCGTAGGCAAAAATTGAGCTACCTCCGCTACAATAGAGTGTGGTGAGACATGAATGAAGAATCGAGTCTATTGTACTTCTGACATTGTTGGGTATCAGTCCACCAAACGCAGCAACGCACGATGCCAGTGCAGAGGAGGAAATTTCACTGCAAACAATAAACCGTGTACAGCATGAGCAAAAAATGATATCCATTCACAAAAAGAAACATACACCTGAGCACCGGTCACAACTCACACTAGTTTTTCGGCCCTCTCACCGAGAGTTCCCCATTCATCAACTCTATCCTCTTCTTTTCTGAGTTTGCTCCAAAAGGCAGCCTCCCAATAACACAAGTGTCTTAGACATAGACTTGGCCGTGCCAACAGATGACATGGTGCTAGAACCCAAGGATATAGCAACATTGAGGAGCATTTGAATTGACTTGATTCGCAGAGGGATTGACCCACGCAACCAACCAATTTCTTTGCCCCTCTAAAATCTCCACCGCGTTTTTCCATCTACAACTGACACCAATGCCATGGAACACGAAGATTGCAAGTTTTGCTACAGCCATGCCTACAATACCGCGCGACCTCGGCTTCAACGCACCAGACCCACCACGACAAGACTCCATGGCCACATCAAAAGAGCGTATGACCACACAACCGCAGTTCTACCGAAATGGACATTGCCGAATCAGGTGAAATCAAGCCACCCTGCACAGGAGTAGACCTTAAGCGCTGTTTCGTAGATCGGTGTTTTGCCTTCTGCGGCAAGAGGAAATGAAGAGTAACAAACTCGGATACATCCAACAAGGAATCAAATGGAAGTAGTAGTGCCGATGATGAGAAGGTGTTGGCTCGATGAAGAGGATAGCCTTCCATCTTGATGAGTGACGTAATGTAACTTGTCAAACATCCAATTGCGAATCTGCAATGCGTTTGCACGGTAACCATCAGTCGGATCACCTCCTAAATCAAGACCCTCCACTTGAAAACCCAGTAAACGATCGACAACCACCGCTCATGTTCTTTCCACACTGTTGGATGCTTAGTCGCTTCATCTTTCAATGTAGAGCTGTCGATAGTTGGCATGGGAAAGAACCCATTGATTGCCCAACGAAGTAGTAAGATTCCATCTCGTATGCATTGCGCCCAAACTTTGGATGGAGGACTTCCATCGGATGCTCCAGGCAAAGGGAGTGATGCCAACAAACTAGTTGCCGATTGTTGAATTGCATGTATCAATGCAGCATCTGTAGTCAATGAGTGCAAGTTATTCAGAACAAACCATGTTGCATCCTTCAACCCATTGATAACCTTTTCAGCACGAGACAATCTCATTTCCAAAAGGGTAATGACAGAAGCTGCCGCTTTGAAACTTTCCATCATTACTGCAATACTCACTTCATTGCCTTGATAATAGAGTGACAGAATGTTATCACGCAATGCATCTAGCAATGAGGAACCGATGCTTCCAATCATATCACCTTCAATGAAGGCAGATTGAGCATCGATAGAGAGAGATGGAACCATTCCATCTTTGGCATGATCGCATATAGAAGTAATGATGCTCAATGCAACTTTGGTAAGACTGTCCGAATGCTTCAATGCTTGTGGCTTCTCTTCTTCCTTATCATCATCAACTTGCATCATCTGTGCATCATTCTTCTTCCTCCTACCAACAGTCACACCCAATATCCTACATACCACTGTGACAATCAATCCTTCATCCAAATTACTCGTTTCTCCTCCACCAGATGATGATACAGCTGAGAATGGAGTACTGGAATGAGAATCGAGGAATATTCCATACGATGTGGCTGATAGTCCTCCTGCACTGCCAGTGTTGGAGTTATTGTTGTTGTTGTTGCCACTACCTGATGTACCACCCTTTCGTTTGCGCTTATTGGATGACGATGACGAAGATTTCACCCCCTTTTCATTCTCATCCACATTACCATTACCATCAGCAGCAGCAGCAGCTGTAACCGACGAAGAAGAAGACCGTTCCGAAGCACACGTATAAAAAGACTGAGACCTCACTGAATCATTATTGAATAGACCACGACGACGTATCGTTACATCAAGTGAGTGCAAGCGTTGCAATAGTTCATGTTCGGTATTGTCAATTTCTGCAGAGTTGTCTTCTTCTTCGTTGGAGGATGCTCGGATGAGTTTGTCGCGTGAACGGAGTAGATCGAGGAGGGATCGACCTGTGGTGGTTGTTTGGTGGTCATTTGCTTTGGAGGGTGGTGGTGGTGGTGCTATGGAGGATGCCATGGTGATGATGTTCTATGAAATTATGCGCCTGATAATTGAATGGCGCAAGCATGCTCAGCTGTTTGACTCGACTACGAGAGTTCTATCTCACCAAACAACGCATTAAACAACCAGATAGCAACATCAAACATCCATCAACTGCCCAAAATGCAACTCTGTTTTGCAAAAGACAAAAGACACTACAACAAAATGAGGAGTTTTTGCTCACATCACAGGTGTGTCTCCTAACGTTTGGTACTATCAAATCTATTGCAGCAAGAAACAAAGACAACAACAACATCAAAATGGGCGGTAAACGACGAAGCGGAGGCGGAAGCAGCAACAACAACAGCAGCAGAAACAACAACAACAAACGAAACGAGAAACAGCAACAACACACCACCGACCTCCCATCCGATCCACTATCCAATAATAACACCACCAACCAAGAAGACGACTTCTGCCAACGATTCTTCGGCGATCCCCTCTTCTCCAACCGCAACGTCTCCCTCCTCTTCGTATTCGCCACAATCCTCCCCATGCTGGCATGGATACCCCACTTCCTCTCCGAATATCGACGACTACGACAAATTCAACATTTGGAGGGAGAACGACAATTGAGGATGCAAAAGGCACGTATGGAGGTGGAGCATCATAATCAGCAACGGAGACGAACATTGGAGGCGGATAATGGGGGGAGTATTCTGTCATCATCATCACATCAAACAACAGAGGGGGATATACAGATATTGCAGGATGCAATTGATCCATTGTTGAATTCCAAGTCGACGATTCATACGACTACTTCATTTGACTCCATGTACGATAATGCGCATACTACTACCAATAATAATAATAACGGTGGCGGGATGTTTTCACGACATACCGCCCAAGAAACATACCGTCCAACACTCTGTCCCGATGGTAAAACCATTGGATACGACAACTGGTTCACATTGCGAGATGCGATATCGGAAGTGAATGCCATTGCAGCGGAAGAATTTCTTCGTTGGAATGAGTACCTTATGATTGCGGCGAAGAATAGCTCCTTGGAGCCTCCGGTGTATGTTCCGCCGGAGCCGTTTGTGGTGTGTCCTGGTGTGACTTTGAGTCAGAAGTCGTTGTGGGGGAGTCTGTTGTCTCCTTCGTTTTGGGCATCGTTTGTTTATTCGATATTGCCTTTATTTGGGGTAGGAGGACAACAATCTTCTTCAAATCATAATTATGCTGCTGCGGCGGCTCATCGGTCACCCAAATCAAAGAACAAATTATCCCCCATCTTTATCAATGCCGAAGATATCACCATTGAATGTGTCATGTGCACAGTCGACTTGCCAGGGACTCATTTTTCATTTGGTCCACATGCACGAGGAATCAAAATTAAGGGCTTCACATTCAAGGGGGCAACGACGAGTAGTTTGACATTTCATCATCATGGGGCGGATGTCCATTTAGAGGATTGTTACTGGTTATACAACTCGGGTGGAGTGGTTAGTAACAATCGACAACCACATGCCAATGTGAATGGAGCAGATGGGATGATGAGTCCACCTCCGGGAAGTTCCACGACTGCTGGAGCAGTGGCTGATTTGAATTCCACGAGTACAGTGGCTTTTTATAGATGTGTAATTGATGATCAGAAACAAAGTCCTAGGAAGGCGACTGTGGGTGCGGGTGTAGCGAATGTGCCTGGGATGAATCCACCTGCGGGACATGTTGCTGGACCGGGAGGGGGGATTAGTGGAGGTCCGGCTGTTGCTAGTTCATCGTTTACCATTAGGAATTAATTTGAGTAAGAGAAGTCTGCACACAAGTTTTAATGATGTGTTATGATATAATTCAGTCACACTGAAAAATCTTCTTCAGCACTATGATTACTTACATAACCTCCACCTCCTCGGAAAGACCAAACAAATTGACATGGGAAGCAGACCTGCCGGCAAAGTCGGATTCAATTGCGTTATGAAAATCAAGTTTCGAAGATTTTGTGCTTGAAGCACTATTGAAGTCGTTGGTTGCAAGACTTCCTTCAGGATGAACATCAAAATAGACACCCAGTAAACTCTCCAATCCCTCAGCGTCGACAAATCGCTCACACAACTCATGTCGTCGATCATGCTTTTCAGTATATTTGTTCATCGGATGATCCAGCAAGGTAATGTTATTTTCCTTTCGTACCACATCCTCTTCCAATGCAATATAAAGATGGAATCGCAAGTTTCCACTAGATCCACGCTTGAATCCTCCTCCGTGAATAGTATCTGAAGGCATGATCAACATCTTGCCATAAGGGATGAAGACGACTGTTCCTTCGATAGGCTCATCACCTCCGCCATCATTCTCTTCTTTTGATGGTTCTTGCCATAGTTGCAGATAAGCTCCCTCTTTTGTCAGTGGAAAGAATGCCAGGAACAACTTGGTTTCCGTACTGTTCCAGGATTGGATAATCGTAATCTACATGAGCTGGTTGATAGATAGTAGATTCCGTCCTCATGAATGAACCTCGATACGTCAAGTTGGTATGCTGCAGTGAAGAGCAAATGGACGATTCAAATGCGTCAATATCCTCTTGCAGCTGCTGATCGTCATGCTCAACTCCGTCAATGATACCACTAATATCCTTATCATTGTCTTGCATCTCATAGAATAAGTTCTCATTGTAATCACCTACTCGGGCTGCTAGCTGTTGTGGTGCTGTGTTGCGTAAACTCTCGAGGAGGCAAGATCCAACGTCAACGAGATGACCTTTGTATGCGCTGAGAAGTGATTGTACGTTTGGACAAGATGTTGAGTTTAATTCAATGATGATGTCGGGTGTGTTGTGAACTTTATTGATGGTATCATTGTCGTTGATGTGCTTCTTTGTGAGGTTTGCATCACCGACGTTAATAGTTGAAGAAGAGAAGCTTTCATTGGACTCTAAACGAATACCTCGATTGCTCTTGACTGTAGGTGAGTGTTTATTGTTGACAAGAACCATAATGATTGTGTTATACGCTGTGTAGAGAAGAGGAAAAGAATGACATACGTTAGTGAACATAAGATACGCTTCGCATAAACGCCAAGCATTAACATAAGTTATGGTGAAATACCCACGCTACCACAGCCGACACGAGTCTGCTCACCTTGTAAATGATAGCTAATATATTTGCAATGACCTCGGGTTGGATGCCCTCAAAAATTTTCAGCTCCTAGATTTTATGTTGATAGGCAAGCGAATAGTATCTTTGCTGTCATCATGGTGACACCTCCAGCTTTTGGGAACTTCGAACTCAACTCTGAGACCATTTTATCAAATTGTTTTTTAGTGTCAAAGAACACAAAAACTCTTCGCTCTTCGCTTTCCAACTACAAAGCAAACGCAATCCATCATCTTCTTTGTGTGTCTTCGTGGAGGATATCATAGCTATTAAGCCCGAACATTTTAATTAAACGTTCTAACCTGATTTCAAACCACATACAGATGATCAGCTCTACCTCTCCTTCCTTGCTTGATGGCTTCGTTGACTGGTCCATTCTTGCTGACCCATCTACCATCGAAAAATGCCGACAGTCACTCAAAGATGATGGCGTGATGCTACTACCAAATTTCGTCACGCCTGCTGGTATTACTCATCTAAAGGAGGAGATCTTATCATGCCCTCACAACGAAAGTACTCAGCACTACACACCATATCAAGACCAGGGTGACTTTGAGAAGTATCCAGCATCTCATCCTCGTAATTACAAACTACATTCTTCCGCGTCGTTTGTGGGGAGGAAGTCATTAGAAACTACTACAAAAGCGCAATGTATATCAATGTACAATGATGAACGAGTTATTGATTTTCTATCAAACATACTAGGTCGTAAATTGTATCGATCGAAGGATGAGAATGGATCAGTGTACTGGTATAGGATTACATCAAATCACAATCCTCCATGGCATTTTGATGAGAGTCACTATACAATGATATTGTACCTCCAAAGCAGTGAAAGTGGTGGTGAATTTGAGTATGTTCCTTGGTGTCGCCCTACGACAACCATCACGATGATGAAAATTGTGCTGCTACGGAATGATGACCCTCCACACAATACTATTGACACCGCTCCCCTAATAAACCGACCGGATCCCCTCTATAGGTTGCTTACAACGCTGCTGTCTCTGGCCGGAGTCGTAATCGCCCCAGAACTCAATAAATAACACTCCGAACACCGTGTCGGGGTCGGTCGGATCGGCACAACATTATGAGGGAGAACTCAATTATTGGAATGTAATATATGCACACAGCAATCAACCTTGCATCATCCGCTTCATATAGGTTATAGGCGTTGGAAGTTGTGCGGTTTGGGGTTGTTACTGCAAAGAGCGGCGTGATAATGAAGCATCTCTGATAAAAATATTCAATACAAAATCTCAAAAATCATGCATTATTTCACAATTTATTGAAGGGGGGCGTATAATACTCAAAAGAGCCACATCTATTGATGCTGGAGACTATAATGGACGTAGGGTTTCATTGGTATTGGATATAAGTGGCAATAACCTTGGCATCGGCTGGTTATATATCGCGGGAGGAATAGTAAAAAATCATCAATTTTCATGCGGCATCGTTCGTTATGCAGAGATGAGCAGCACTATCCGGAATTCAATGCGCAAACTCGCTTTGTATATGCCCTGACTAGAGGGGATTATCTTTATATCATTGGTGTAGAAGGGAAGAAGGAGGTATATGCAATCCTACCCTCTCCACTAGCATGGAAGAGAACTCAACGCATGCCGACATATTCGTGCACTTTGGGACAATGACGGGTCCTATAACCCCAATCAAGCACAGGGCATCCTTCAATAGGTTATATACAATGATGTGAAGCAGCAATTGCCGGTGTGTAGACTATAATGGAAGCAATGTAGTCCCAAAACATAAAATTTCGATTATTTTGGAGAGCCAAAATTGGCACCAATATTTGCAATTATTGAAAAGGAAAGTCAATACATAATACATGGCTGCGCGCAAACATCGCCTCTATATATGAGTCGAGAGATATTGTTGTTTTGGTGCTAATATATGATCATTCCATCATGGTATTGCAGAAGATATGAGCAAAATTGCATGATAGTCGACTTGGACGTCATGCATCAATCACAAGATATTACTCCGCGACAAAGACCCTATCAAACATTACAGCCGTTACGCATCGCCCCTATCGACCAGTATAAGGAGTGCATGCCTTGGGTTGGGTCTAAAGTGTTTAGAGCGGGCTGTAATGCTCCAATTTTATGGTGTTGGCATGTTATAGCAGCCACTTGTCAGCTCACCTGCACTGATTATGGGGCAACAGAACGACTTCAGAGACCAAACTATTGTCAATTACCAATGTATATGTACTCCTTTATGAGTTCAATGTATATATTTCATCATGTGACTGATATTATCTGTGGTAGGCGATGATATATGGGCACACATCCCATGGTTTTAGGCATTTTTAGCTCGATTGATGGTTGGCGCAATTTTTGTGATACACATATCATATAAAATTCGTACGTACATAGTGTAAATGTCCAATACCTCCAGTTCGTATCGAACACCAAACTTCCTGAAAATCTCTTCTAAGACCCTTATTAGTTCATGTAATCACTGGGTCAGAGGTTTTGGGCTCAAGAAAAATCTCAGAATTTTATGAAACGCCCCCCTAGGTATGGTCGCCTGCACTACTCAGCA
>JAHBBA010001260.1:22153-120185 GCA_018806925.1 Skeletonema costatum
TGCACTACTCAGCACCATATCGTATCAAGCGCTGTTGATACGGCAATCGACATCTTGTAGTGGCCCATTAAAGCTGGTCATGATAGCATAGAAGCATCTTTATCACGGCTCAAGCTCTTATTGGTCGTATTGCTGCCGCTGCAACGTCGTAGGTGACCTGATGAGGTCCAAATTGGTATGGTCGCCTGCACTACTCAGCACCATATCGTATCTAACACTGTTGATATGGCAATCAACATCTTGTAGTGGCCCATTAAAGCTGGTCATGATAGCATAGAAGCATCTTTATCACGGCTCAAGCTCTCATTGGTCGTATTGCCGCCGCTGCAACGTCGAAGGTGATATGATGAGGTCCAAATTGGTATGGTCGCCTGCATTACTCAGCACCATATCGTATCTAACACTGTTGATATGGCAATCAACATCTTGTAGTGGCCCATTGAAGCTGGCCATGATAGTATAGAAGCATCATTATCACAGCTCAAGCTCTTATTGGTCGTATTGCCGTCGCTGCAACGTCGTAGGTGACCTGATGAGGTCCAAATTGGTATTGGTATGGTCGCCTGCACTACTCAGCACCATATCGTATCTAACACTGTTGATATGGCAATCAACATCTTCTAGTGGCCCATAAATATTTGTTACGATAGTATAGAATCATGTTTATCACGGCTCAAGCTCTTATTGGTCGTATTGCTGCCGCTGCAACGTCGTAGGTGACATGATGAGGTCCAAATTGGTATGGTCGCCTGCACTACTCAGCACCATATCGTATCTAACACTGTTGATATGGCAATCAACATCTTCTAGTGGCCCATAAATATTTGTTACGATAGTATAGAAGCATCTTTATCACGGCTCAAGCTCTTATTGGTCGTATTGCCGCCACTGCAACGTCGTAGGTGACCTGATGAGGTCCAATTTGGGATGTCCTCCATGACTACTCAGCCCCATATCGTATCTAACACTGTTGATATGACAATCGAGATCTTGTAGTGGCCCATTAAAGCTGGCCATGATAGTATAGAAGCATCTTTATCACGGCTCAAGCTCTTATTGGTCATATTGCCGTCGCTGCAACGTCGTAGGTGACCTGATGAGGTCCAAATTGGTATGGTCGCCTGCACTACTCAGCCCCATATCGTATCTAACACTGTTGATACGGCAATCGAGATCTTGTAGTGGCCCATTAAAGCTGGTCATGATAGTATAGAAGCATCTTTATCACGGCTCAAGCTCTTATTGGTCGTATTGCTGCCGCTGCAACGTCGTAGGTGACCTGATGAGGTCCAAATTGGTATGGTATGGTCGCCTGCACTACTCAGCACCATATCGTATCTAACACTGTTGATATGGCAATCAACATCTTGTAGTGGCCCATTAAAGCTGGTCATGATAGCATAGAAGCATCTTTATCACGGCTCAAGCTCTCATTGGTCGTATTGCCGCCGCTGCAACGTCGAAGGTGATATGATGAGGTCCAAATTGGTATGGTCGCCTGCATTACTCAGCACCATATCGTATCTAACACTGTTGATATGGCAATCAACATCTTGTAGTGGCCCATTGAAGCTGGCCATGATAGTATAGAAGCATCATTATCACAGCTCAAGCTCTTATTGGTCGTATTGCCGTCGCTGCAACGTCGTAGGTGACCTGATGAGGTCCAAATTGGTATTGGTATGGTCGCCTGCACTACTCAGCACCATATCGTATCTAACACTGTTGATATGGCAATCAACATCTTCTAGTGGCCCATAAATATTTGTTACGATAGTATAGAATCATGTTTATCACGGCTCAAGCTCTTATTGGTCGTATTGCTGCCGCTGCAACGTCGTAGGTGACATGATGAGGTCCAAATTGGTATGGTCGCCTGCACTACTCAGCACCATATCGTATCTAACACTGTTGATATGGCAATCAACATCTTCTAGTGGCCCATAAATATTTGTTACGATAGTATAGAAGCATCTTTATCACGGCTCAAGCTCTTATTGGTCGTATTGCCGCCACTGCAACGTCGTAGGTGACCTGATGAGGTCCAATTTGGGATGTCCTCTATGACTACTCAGCCCCATATCGTATCTAACACTGTTGATATGACAATCGAGATCTTGTAGTGGCCCATTAAAGCTGGCCATGATAGTATAGAAGCATCTTTATCACGGCTCAAGCTCTTATTGGTCATATTGCCGTCGCTGCAACGTCGTAGGTGACCTGATGAGGTCCAAATTGGTATGGTCGCCTGCACTACTCAGCCCCATATCGTATCTAACACTGTTGATACGGCAATCGAGATCTTGTAGTGGCCCATTAAAGCTGGTCATGATAGTATAGAAGCATCTTTATCACGGCTCAAGCTCTTATTGGTCGTATTGCTGCCGCTGCAACGTCGTAGGTGACCTGATGAGGTCCAAATTGGTATGGTCGCCTGCACTACTCAGCACCATATCGTATCTAACACTGTTGATATGGCAATCAACATCTTGTAGTGGCCCATTAAAGCTGGTCATGATAGCATAGAAGCATCTTTATCACGGCTCAAGCTCTCATTGGTCGTATTGCCGCCGCTGCAACGTCGAAGGTGATATGATGAGGTCCAAATTGGTATGGTCGCCTGCATTACTCAGCACCATATCGTATCTAACACTGTTGATATGGCAATCAACATCTTGTAGTGGCCCATTGAAGCTGGCCATGATAGTATAGAAGCATCATTATCACAGCTCAAGCTCTTATTGGTCGTATTGCCGTCGCTGCAACGTCGTAGGTGACCTGATGAGGTCCAAATTGGTATTGGTATGGTCGCCTGCACTACTCAGCACCATATCGTATCTAACACTGTTGATATGGCAATCAACATCTTCTAGTGGCCCATAAATATTTGTTACGATAGTATAGAATCATGTTTATCACGGCTCAAGCTCTTATTGGTCGTATTGCTGCCGCTGCAACGTCGTAGGTGACATGATGAGGTCCAAATTGGTATGGTCGCCTGCACTACTCAGCACCATATCGTATCTAACACTGTTGATATGGCAATCAACATCTTCTAGTGGCCCATAAATATTTGTTACGATAGTATAGAAGCATCTTTATCACGGCTCAAGCTCTTATTGGTCGTATTTCTGCCACTGCAACGTCGTAGGTGACCTGATGAGGTCCAATTTGGGATGTCCTCCATGACTACTCAGCCCCATATCGTATCTAACACTGTTGATATGACAATCGAGATCTTGTAGTGGCCCATTAAAGCTGGCCATGATAGTATAGAAGCATCTTTATCACGGCTCAAGCTCTTATTGGTCGTATTGCCGCCGCTGCAACGTCGAAGGTGACCTGATGAGGTCCAAATTGGTATGGTCGCCTGCACTACTCAGCCCCATATCGTATCTAACACTGTTGATACGGCAATCGAGATCTTGTAGTGGCCCATTAAAGCTGGTCATGATAGTATAGAAGCATCTTTATCACGGCTCAAGCTCTTATAGGTCGTATTGCTGCCGCTGCAACGTCGTAGGTGACCTGATGAGGTCCAAATTGGTATGGTCGCCTGCATTACTCAGCACCATATCGTATCTAGCGCTGTTGATACGGCAATCGACATCTTGTAGTGGCCCATTAAAGCTGGTCATGATAGTATAGAAGCATCTTTATCACGGCTCAAGCTCTTATTGGTCGTTTTGCTGCCGCTGCAACGTCGTAGGTGACCTGATGAGGTCCAAATTGGTATGGTCGCCTGCACTACTCAGCACCATATCGTATCTAGCGCTGTTGATACGGCAATCGACATCTTGTAGTGGCCCATTAAAGCTGGTCATGATAGTATAGAAGCATCTTTATCACGGCTCAAGCTCTTATTGGTCGTATTGCCGCCGCTGCAACGTCGTAGGTGACCTGATGAGGTCCAAATTGGTATGGTCGCCTGCATTACTCAGCACCATATCGTATCTAGCGCTGTTGATACGGCAATCGACATCTTGTAGTGGCCCATTAAAGCTGGTCATGATAGTATAGAAGCATCTTTATCACGGCTCAAGCTCTTATTGGTCATATTGCTGCCGCTGCAACGTCGTAGGTGACCTGATGAGGTCCAAATTGGTATGGTCGCTTGAATTACTCAGCACCATATCGTATCTAACACTGTTGATACGGCAATCGACATCTTGTAGTGGCCCATTAAAGCTGGTCATGATAGTATAGAAGCATCTTTATCACGGCTCAAGCTCTTATTGGTCGTATTGCCGTCGCTGCAACGTCGTAGGTGACCTGATGAGGTCCAAATTGGTATGGTCGCCTGCACTACTCAGCACCATATCGTATCTAACACTGTTGATATGGCAATCAACATCTTGTATAGTGGCCCATTAAAGCTGGTCATGATAGCATAGAAGCATCTTTATCACGGCTCAAGCTCTTATTGGTCGTATTGCCGCCGCTGCAACGTCGAAGGTGATCTGATGAGGTCCAAATTGGTATGGTCGCCTGCATTACTCAGCACCATATCGTATCTAACACTGTTGATATGGCAATCAACATCTTGTAGTGGCCCATTGAAGCTGGCCATGATAGGATAGAAGCATCTTTATCACAGCTCAAGCTCTTATTGGTCGTATTGCCGTCGCTGCAACGTCGTAGGTGACATGATGAGGTCCAAATTGGTATTGGTATGGTCGCCTGCACTACTCAGCACCATATCGTATCTAACACTGTTGATACGGCAATCGACATCTTGTAGTGGCCCATTAAAGCTGGTTATGATAGTATAGAAGCATCTTTATCACGGCTCAAGCTCTTATTGGTCGTATTGCCGTCCGCTGCAACGTCGTAGGTGACCTGATGAGGTCCAAATTGGTATGGTCGCCTGCACTACTCAGCACCATATCGTATCTAACACTGTTGATATGGCAATCACATCTTCTAGTGGCCCATAAATATTTGTTACGATAGTATAGAATCATGTTTATCACGGCTCAAGCTCTTATTGGTCGTATTGCCGCCGCTGCAACGTCGTAGGTGACATGATGAGGTCCAAATTGGTATGGTCGCCTGCACTACTCAGCACCATATCGTATCTAACACTGTTGATATGGCAATCAACATCTTCTAGTGGCCCATAAATATGTGTTACGATAGTATAGAAGCATCTTTATCACGGCTCAAGCTCTTATTGGTCGTATTGCCGCCGCTGCAACGTCGTAGGTGACCTGATGAGGTCCAAATTGGTATGTCGCCTGCACTACTCAGCACCATATCGTATCTAACACTGTTGATATGGACAATCGAGATCTTGTAGTGGCCCATTAAAGCTGGCCATGATAGTATAGAAGCATCTTTATCACGGCTCAAGCTCTTATTGGTCGTATTGCCGCCGCTGCAACGTCGTAGGTGACCTGATGAGGTCCAAATTGGTATGGTCGCCTGCACTACTCAGCCCCATATCGTATCTAACACTGTTGATACGGCAATCGACATCTTGTAGTGGCCCATTAAAGCTGGTCATGATAGTATAGAAGCATCTTTATCACGGCTCAAGCTCTTATTGGTCGTATTGCCGTCGCTGCAACGTCGTAGGTGACCTGATGAGGTCCAAATTGGTATGGTATGGTCGCCTGCACTACTCAGCACCATATCGTATCTAACACTGTTGATACGGCAATCGACATCTTGTAGTGGCCCATTAAAGCTGGTCATGATAGCATAGAAGCATCTTTATCACGGCTCAAGCTCTTATTGGTCGTATTGCCGCCGCTGCAACGTCGTAGGTGACCTGATGAGGTCCAAATTGGTATGGTCGCCTGCACTACTCAGCACCATATCGTATCTAACACTGTTGATATGGCAATCAACATCTTGTAGTGGCCCATTGAAGCTGGCCATGATAGTATAGAAGCATCTTTATCACGGCTCAAGCTCTTATTGGTCGTATTGCCGCCGCTGCAACGTCGAAGGTGATCTGATGAGGTCCAAATTGGTATGGTCGCCTGCATTACTCAGCACCATATCGTATCTAACACTGTTGATATGGCAATCAACATCTTCTAGTGGCCCATAAATATTTGTTACGATAGTATAGAATCATGTTTATCACGGCTCAAGCTCTTATTGGTCGTATTGCTGCCGCTGCAACGTCGTAGGTGACATGATGAGGTCCAAATTGGTATGGTCGCCTGCACTACTCAGCACCATATCGTATCTAACACTGTTGATATGGCAATCAACATCTTCTAGTGGCCCATAAATATTTGTTACGATAGTATAGAAGCATCTTTATCACGGCTCAAGCTCTTATTGGTCGTATTTCTGCCACTGCAACGTCGTAGGTGACCTGATGAGGTCCAATTTGGGATGTCCTCCATGACTGCTCAGCACCATATCGTATCTAACACTGTTGATATGGCAATCGACATCTTGTAGTGGCCCATTAAAGCTGGCCATGATAGTATAGAAGCATCTTTATCACGGCTCAAGCTCTTATTGGTCGTATTGCCGCCGCTGCAACGTCGAAGGTGACCTGATGAGGTCCAAATTGGTATGGTCGCCTGCACTACTCAGCCCCATATCGTATCTAACACTGTTGATATGGCAATCAACATCTTGTAGTGGCCCATTGAAAGCTGGCCATGATAGTATAGAAGCATCTTTATCACGGCTCAAGCTCTTATTGGTCGTATTGCCGTCGCTGCAACGTCGTAGGTGACCTGATGAGGTCCAAATTGGTATGGTCGCCTGCACTACTCAGCACCATATCGTATTTAACACTGTTGATACGGCAATCGACATCTTGTAGTGGCCCATTAAAGCTGGTCATGATAGTATAGAAGCATCTTTATCACGGCTCAAGCTCTTATTGGTCGTATTGCCGCCGCTGCAACGTCGTAGGTGACCTGATGAGGTCCAAATTGGTATGGTCGCCTGCACTACTCAGCACCATATCGTATCTAACACTGTTGATATGGCAATCGACATCTTGTAGTGGCCCATTAAAGCTGGCCATGATAGTATAGAAGCATCTTTATCACGGCTCAAGCTCTTATTGGTCGTATTGCCGCCGCTGCAACGTCGAAGGTGACCTGATGAGGTCCAAATTGGTATGGTCGCCTGCATTACTCAGCACCATATCGTATCTAACACTGTTGATATGGCAATCGACATCTTGTAGTGGCCCATTGAAGCTGGCCATGATAGTATAGAAGCATCTTTATCACGGCTCAAGCTCTTATTGGTCGTATTGCCGTCGCTGCAACGTCGTAGGTGACCTGATGAGGTCCAAATTGGTATGGTATGGTCGCCTGCACTACTCAGCACCATATCGTATCTAACACTGTTGATACGGCAATCGACATCTTGTAGTGGCCCATTAAAGCTGGTTCATGATAGTATAGAAGCATCTTTATCACGGCTCAAGCTCTTATTGGTCGTATTGCTGCCGCTGCAACGTCGTAGGTGACCTGATGAGGTCCAAATTGGTATGGTCGCCTGCACTACTCAGCACCATATCGTATCTAACACTGTTGATATGGCAATCAACATCTTGTAGTGGCCCATTAAATATTTGTTACGATAGTATAGAAGCATCTTTATCACGGCTCAAGCTCTTATTGGTCGTATTGCTGCCGCTGCAACGTCGTAGGTGACCTGATGAGGTCCAAATTGGTATTGGTATGGTCGCCTGCACTACTCAGCACCATATCGTATCTAACACTGTTGATATGGCAATCAACATCTTCTAGTGGCCCATAAATATTTGTTACGATAGATAGAAGCATCATTATCACGGCTCAAGCTCTTATTGGTCGTATTCAACGAGCTTCATTCAATCTTATCATTATATGAATCTGCTTTTTTATTTTTGTCATGAGAAGATCGGGTTCTATTTAGGAGCGTTTTGTTTCGTTTTTGATAACAGGGTATTTTCTTTTCACCTTATGTTGACGTTGGGCTTCATCATGTTACATTGCGGCTGTAGCAATGCCGATACATGAACAGTTTGCATTGTTCGTTGAAGGAAGCTCTTCACTATCATTGTCAATAGGACGGGCTACAGAGTAGTTGTTGTTTCTCGAATCACTCTCTCTACAGCGGTAGATAGATACGATCTAATACTTTTATGGAGCTCTGGACGATACTTAGTGTGGTTGAATTTGGCATTTGGTCCCACTAATTACAACCTACCTTTGAGAACAGACGAGAACAGTTTAGAACACTTTAGAACATCATGAGAAGCCACACAATCTTACACGACCTCTCCATTCCGTGTAACTGAGTACAATTGGTTGTGGCGCACAGTCTTCTTTTCATCGGTGCTGCTACTATACTTGTGGTAGGTTGGCAAATAGGCAGAGTAGTAGGAGTAGGTAAGTCTGCTGTGAATTGGTCTAGTTTAGTATTCCACTGTCAGTCCGCCCTCAACTCATCTCCACCATAATCAAAAGAAAGCAGCTCTAATTTTCTACCGAAGCTTGGATAGCACCTTTGTCTTACTACAATAGGTGTGCAAGAACTTCTACTATAATGCAGCATCACTTTTGCCCAAAGTCGTTCCCGTCCACACCCAAGGACATTATTAGCGATGAAAGCCGCCGCAAGCAGATTCTCATTGTTGGTGCCGGTGCATCTGGGCTGTTTGCGGCACTCTCACTAAAGCGCATGGGCGTGGTAAACGTTACTGTTTTAGAAGCCAGCAACGATATTGGAGGAAGACTAAAAGCTGTGAGACCTACCTCATCAGATCTTACACTTGATGTTGGAGCCGAGTGGATCCATTCTACTGATGGGTCACGTGTTCTCAATTCCATGATGGAAGGCCTTGCATTGGATGGCGACAATGATGAAAGCAATAAAGTTGAACTCATTACATATCAGCCAAAGTGGTATTTTGGAAAGAGAAGGAGCAAGTTAATGACCACAATCTACAAGGAGACCAAATTCAAATCTGCAACATGGTACAGCTGGCTGAAAGATAATGTGTACGAGAAGGTGAAGGACAATGTAGAACTGAACTCACCAGTTAGCGAGATTCGATACAATAATAAACAAGAAGGAGGTGAAAAGGCGGTGGAGGTTGTTCTTGCCAATGGAGAGATTCGTACCGCTGACGTGCTCATCTGTACGGTTCCTTTGGGTATTCTCAAGCAAAGTATTGCAAAGGACAGAACATCAGCTTCAGCTTCTTTACAATTCAATCCAGCTCTTCCAATCAAACTCCAAGAAGCTATTCATGCCATTGACATGCCACCGGGCCTAAGAGTATTGTTCCAGATGAAGGAGAAGTTCTACCCCGACTTGACCTCTGCCAATTCACTTTTCACATTGCTCTGTAATCCCAACGAGATGACACTTGCGTACGATGCCACATTGGGAAAGGATCGAGAGGAGAACATCCTAGCAGTTGTTGCAATAGGGAATGAGCACGCAGGTAAGAGGTTTGGTGGTATGAGTACTTGTGAAGTCGGAAAGGAGGCTCTGCGCATAGTGGACGATTTGTTCGATGGGCAGGGCACTGCGAACCTCATTGGAGAGCCGTTGGTCCAGGATTGGTCAGAAGAACCGTTTATTCGCGGTACATACACATTCCCTGGATCAAATCGACACAGACGCACTCTTGGTCAGAGCATTGGTGAATCGGGCCAAGTCATTTTCGCCGGTGAGCATACGAGCATGAAGTATTATTCACTTGTTCCAGGGGCTGCGTACGAAGGTCGTCGTGCTGCGTTGGATGCTGTTGGTATGATGGCAGATTGATGGCTGTTTCTGCTCATTTCGTCACACTACAACGCAGAGAGTGGCTAATGCAGAAGATGACGCATATTATGTTAACAAGGGCACTCATAGCTCTAATTTCTGAGAATAGTTGCCATTACTTAGACTTAGTCTGATGCCACATTTGCAATCAGGAATGAAAGTACGTGACGAAAAATACCTGTATCAACTTTCGTCAATTCTTGCAACACGGCTACCTCTTTCTCGACGTTCTGGAACGTCACTCTTTTGGCGTTTAGGGGTTTAGGCGATGCACGGTTACTTTCAACCAATTCCCGGACAAGGACAAAGTCACGAATAATCTCCCAGTTTCGAAGAATAGACACAGTTCCAATACGAGACAGCACTCCATGGAAGGATCCAACTAATGCGACAACTCGCTTGGTAAGATCCACTGGGGTGTTCGAAACATCCCTAGGATCAGGACCTCCACCTGTCCCTCCAAAAGATACTGTGCGTTGTTTGTGCAAATTGTAATTTGATCCGTAATATCGCCTTGACGAGTTCTGACTTCACATAGGTATTCGTCGTCGGCAAAATTTAGTACCGACTCCCTCGCAACTCCTTCATAGTATCCATAATTGGATACGTGTGTGTCAGCAATATGCAAATTACCATTGCAACTGTACACTACCTTGACACCCATACAGTAACGCCGACTGTGAAAGACGGTGATTCTGCGAATATCAACTTTTCCTTCACTGCAGAGTGTCAAATATTTTTGTAGGTCGTTGAATCCTCTGGGAGGCCTGTGTCCTTGGGTTTCCCCTTCAGCTGCTGTAATGAGTGCACGCAGGTCAGTAGCTTCCGGTACTGTTGCATCGGTTGGTGCAGCGAATACGTGCTCTTTGCGATCGAATCGAAGGAACATTTTGGTTGTTTGCGTTGGCGTTGGTCGTCATGATGATGAATAGATCAGAATCAGAATTGAATAGTGTGCGGAGGCGAGCGAGCGATTGTTATTATTTTACGGGATGACCTTGTGGTTGGCTGTCGTGGAGATTATTTACCCTGGCCGTGGAGGGGAGGGCAAGTGGCAAATGGCAAATGGCAAGTGCTAGTTTGCGGAGGAGCGTGTACGCGGGTGGCTGGATGAACTTGCATGCTGTTATCGGGGCAGTCGGTCGTGGAGGGCAAGTGCAAGATCAAAGTTGAGCGTCACTTCTTGGTTCTCGAAATTGGGTGAGCACTCATAATTTTGTAATAACTCCAAATTTCTCGATAGGTACCTACAACAAGCTAGCAGGAGGTAGAACTTCGAGGAAAGTGTTTAAGGTATTAAAACATTTTTGCGTTGGGTGTACACTTTGCATCCTCCATGCGGAAGAAGCACCGAAGATGACAGATGCCGCAGATGCCGGAAAAAGCTTGGGCAGATGATATGGCACTCTTATCTTGCACTACCATAGAGAGCAAATGTTGCTGCAACTCACCATAAATCAACGGCGGCGGCAACATGGCGGTTCAAGCATCAAGTTATTATAATTATGAGAACGACACGGCTTCTACGCGCAAGGAGGACACGGCATTGAGAGAAGATAAACTCTTACTCTGGGAAATTGCATGTGAAGGAGATGACGATAAGAAATCTTCGGTGGAATCATTAATGAAAGAAATGACCACTGATATATATCATGGTTATTATGTGTTTCTCGCAACATTCTTCTTAAACTTTATAACTATTGGGCAATTCAACTCGAGCAGGTAAGTAGTGCTGTGATCAAATGGTATTGGTGAGGTACCTCAGTAACGAAACATACAAGCAAAATAAAGATTGCTAATATGGAATTCACCACTTCACTTCGCAGTCTTTACCTAGATCCATTACATCAGTCATTCCCAGAGAGCGGCAGCGGTACTCTTGCTCTTGTATGCACTATACAGATTGTTGCAGCCCTTGCGTCCTCTCTTGCAGGTGGAATGGTACAGAATACGCTGAATGACTACGTCGGTTTAAACTGGCTCTTCTTTTTCGGAGGAGTATTGATGTCTGTTGGATTTATCTGGTCAAGTTATTCTTCGACATTGGCGGGAGTTATATTGGGATCTGTTTCGTTAGGTATAGGACTAGGTGCTGGATTAATATCTGCGGGAGTATGTGTCTTGTGGTTTGAGCAATCAAGAGGGACTATGCTTCTGCTGGCGATTTCTGGACAAGGGATGGGCAATGTATTCTTTCCTTGGTTGATTGTGAAGTTGTTGGAAACATATGCTGAGGTTGAAGAACCATGGCGCCCAACGATGCGTTGGATGGGGCTATTAAGTTTCTTTGTCTGTGCGGTTGCTGCAATTCCCATGCGACTTCCACATCCAGGTGAAGTTGAGGAGAATGAAAAGGATACTGCTACTACGATCTCACTTACAACTAACGCGAGTTACGGATCAATGTTTGAAGATTCAAATGATGACGATTTATCTCAAAGTTTCGTCGCCTTTAAAAAACTTCGTGCAGGCAGTATAACGTCTATTGTTGATGGAGTTGCAAACGGACTCAGAAGATCGTCTGTAGCAGGCGCATATCAGGCGGTGAGTACTGCTCCCTACTTAAACAACTCAGATATCGGCAATTGCAGTTCCATCTTCGCAAGACGTGATATCGATGTGACTTCTATTCCAGCAGGAAACAGTGAGAGTTCTTTCACCCTGAAAGACGTGGCCTTTTCTTCAACTAACCTTTGGCTTTCAGCATTCACATTCATTGCGTGTTTTGCATCTCTCAATGCTCAAGTTCTCCTCCCGAAATACTGCATTTCGATGGGATTTCCGGAAGCGGTCGGTGGCTTCGCAATGACTTTGTACGGACTTGGTATGCTGTTGGCCAACATCACAGTTGGTTTCGCGGTCGATCGTTTTGGATCCTGTCAGCTTCTTGCTTCTGGATTTTTCACTATGGCGATGCTGTTCTTCACTTGGCCACTCAGTGTCACTGCACCACAAATATACCTTGAAGCTTTCTTGTTTGGATACTTCCAAGGTCCTTCTAGTTCCTTGCCAATCATTATTTTGGCTGATGCATTTGCATGCTCTAGCCCAGAACATATCTTGGTATTGAATGGTATGATAAACATGTGCAAGTTTCCTGGCTACTTGCTAGGGTCTGCAATTGCTAGCAACATCGCTCAGAAGTTTGGAGGATACGGTAATGCGTCTGCCTTGTCTGGAATCATTGAACTTCTGGGTGCGTCAATGCTATTGATGATTCCTACTCCAGAGGAGCAACAACGTAGGCTTGTAGAGAAGAAGAATAGACCTGATAAGTGAGAGTTGAGAAAATATAATGCTGAAGAGGAGCATCGTAAACCTGTAGAAATAGAGAAGAATTAGTATAGATATTAATCACAAGAGTAATCATTGATTTCAAGAAGGATCTGCAGATGAAATGGTGTCATCATTGTATTGACTCGCACTCCATTCGCTATGCAGTCGACCTCGAACTTGTGGTCCTGTGATCAGGCCTTCGTGTCCGTTTCTTGCCCTTTTGTGCAATGGATTTCTACCCAAGTTTCACAGATAAGTGTCCTGATTTGGGCAGTTCTGCATACGTCAGTCTCACTCGCTCAACAAAAATGCTAGAGCCTCTCTGGTGACGTTCATCTTCATCCAGCTTGATCTGCTGCTTCGCCACCGTCCAAGCCGCTGTCAACTAAAGCTGCAATACAATCAAATCTGTGAAAATGAAGCTTTTTATTGCGACAACACTCCTCTCTGCTGCAGCGGCGTTCAGCCCTGCCAGGACCAGCACTCCTCTCCGCTCCGTTACATCACTTGATGCATCTAAATGCGGCAACTTCGACTTTGACGTCATTATTGTCGGTTGTGGTGTCGGTGGTCACGGAGCCGCACTTCATTCACGTGCTCAGGACTTGACCACTGCTGTGTTTTCTGGAAATGATGTTGGTGGAACATGTGTGAACCGTGGATGTGTCCCCTCCAAGGCTTTGCTTGCCGCCAGTGGTCGCGTACGTGAAATGAGGGATTCTGCTCATTTGAGTGAATTTGGTATTGAGGTTGAGGGTGAAGTCAAGTACGACAGAGCGGGAGTTGCTGGTCATGCTAAGCAATTGGCCAACAAAGTGAAGGGGAATTTGGAAGGAAGTTTGGTTGCTTTAGGTGTTGATATTGTTGAAGGACGTGGTGTCTTGACTGGAACTGCACATGAGGTGAAGGATGAAAGCTCTGGAAAGGTTTACACTGCCAAGGATATCATTCTTGCACCTGGTTCCATCCCCTTCGTTCCTCCTGGAGTGACCGTTGATGAAAAAACTGTGTACACTTCTGATGGTGCTCTTGAGCTTAACTCAGTACCTGAGTGGGTTGCTATTGTTGGATCTGGATACATTGGCCTTGAATTCTCTGATGTTTATACTGCATTGGGAAGTGAGGTTACTTTCATCGAGGCATTGCCCAATATTATGCCTACATTCGATAGGGAAATTGCCAAGCTCGCCGAGAGATTGCTTATCCGTGAAAGACCTATTGACTACAGGACAGGAGTGTTCGCCAGCGAGGTCACACCTGGAATCCCAGGAGAAAAGCCTGTTACAATTAAGATGATTGATGCCAATACAAAGTGAGTATACTGGAACGTTTCACACTACAATTTTATGTTCTGTTGAACAATGCACTCATGAATATCTTTTGCTATTTCTGATCGTCAGGGAGCACGTTGAAACCCTTGAGGTCGATGCTTGTATGGTTGCCACCGGACGTGTGCCCAACACACAAGGCATGGGACTTGAGGATTCTGGTATTGAGACCATGCGTGGATTTGTTGCTGTTGACGAAAAGATGCGAGTATTGACCAAACACGAGGACGGAGAAGTTGTACCAAATGTTTGGTGTATCGGAGATGCCAACGGAAAGATGATGTTGGCTCATGCTGCATCAGCACAGGGAATTAGTGCTATTGAAAATATTGTCGGCAGGGAACATGCTGTCAACCATGACGCTATCCCAGCTGCTTGCTTTACTCATCCTGAAATTGCTATGGTTGGTCCTACTGAGGAACAAGCCATTGAGCGTGCTGAGAAGGAGGGATGGACTCTTGGAAAGTCCACGGGCAGCTTCCGTGCCAACTCCAAGGCACTTGCTGAGTTGGAAGGAAATGGTATGGCCAAGGTTCTTTACAACAAGGACACTGGTAAGGTTGTAGCTGTGCACATTATCGGAATCCACGCTGCTGATTTGATCCAAGAATGTTCAAATGCTGTTGCGGCCGGAACAACTGTGCAAGAATTGAGTATGATGGTACACACACACCCAACTCTCTGTGAGGTATTGGATGAGGCGTTCAAGGGAGCCGTTGGTATGTCGGCACACTAAATGTCGGGATGCTAGTGTTAGAGATCAAAAAGATCAAAAACAAACAAAGCAGAGATGTTAGCCACTAGACATTGAGTGAATAATGAACAAATGCATATAAAATTAAGATAATCATTAGCTCTATGCGAAACTATGCTGTCATTATCTCATCTATAGGGTTGAAATCGGCATTTGAGGCATATGATTGCGTAGTAACATCTTTACTTTCCAGTTCTGTCGACGAAACAGGTATTCTGCACAAGATCTGCTCTGGTCCACATTGGACATAAGATTCGTTTTGGATTATGAATATGTTTCCCTTCTTGATAATAGCTCCATGCTCATCACTAGATACTTGTTCATCATTATTATCTGCTACAGTTAGATCAAATCCATACACTAATCCATGCTCGCAGTCATGTGTCCAAACAATTTGCACAGTGTCGACCAAACAATATCTGACAGTTGCAGGTGATCCATCACCCACTTCTGTACCATCAACAAACCACGTCCCATCTTGATATGCAATCACATCCCCTTCGTTGATGTCGGCAGAGATGTGATCTATACCTCTTCCATATTTACTCTTGTCAGATTGCCGATCAATGAGGTGTAGGCGCGAAGAAGTCAATCTGGATGGGCTCAATCTTGACTTGAACTTTGCATTATTGCTAAAGGATAGCGATGGCTGAATCAATGACAGCAAGTAGAGCGATAGTAGTCTTCAGTATTAGTAGCTTTAACATCATGGACCACTAATGCTAAGTAGCTACTACAAATACATTACTCATGCTCCATCTTAGTCCGTCTTCCATCTAGTTTTGTCTCCATCCCAACCCTTGCTGCTCCCGCCAGATCAGTATTTAGTTCCTCTACATAGAGCTCCCGCCAAAATGCAGCAGAGCGAAAATGACATCTTTGCGCGCTGCAGCAATGTATGATGAGGAACCAGTACCAACCCGACATTTATGTGAACGGAGACCTATAAACAGAGTGAGTTTTACAATAGTAATTTAATTAAGTTTCAAAGTAAACCCTGTGTTTAGTCCATGTACACACAAATGTCGGGTTGGTCAGGAACCACCACCGAGAGATCAGTAGGACATAAGTAGGAGAGATATGATGTGGAGATCAATCTCACCTCACACCTCATAGATGGGGAGAAATATATGTGTATGGCAACTTCCTACTTCACAACATAATGAGCGCAGAAGAGTGCCCAATTTGCCGTGAGCGGTACGGTGGAACAGTTATACCTATGCTGTCGAAATGCTGCACAAGTCATTTATGTTTTCACTGCGCCGAGAGTCATCGAAATGAGCAAATCTCACAACTAGAAGGCAACCGAAAGAAAATCAAGTGCATGTTTTGTTGTGCTTTGTACCACAGCGTCAGGGACATTCCATGGATATTAGACAGCCGCTCAATCGAACTGACTGGTCTTGTTGTTGACTTGAGCGCATTGAATGCGTCTCGTGCAGCTATGCAGCTTCAGACGCGTGGTACAGCAAGGAGTAGAAATTCCAATTCTCTTGTAATGAATGAAAGTGATGCGGTTGCAACAACGCGTGGAGGTTAGAAGGAGGGGGCTAGTGCAAGAGATTGTGGGAGGTCAACAGCCAAGGCGTTCTCGCAGGCATAGAAACATTAGAAGTGAAGAGCAAGATGGAGCAGCCGCGTCTATGACGAGAGTGAATCAACAGCGTGAAGGTCCAATACGTTCTATCAGGCGAAGAAAACGCTACAAGTGTGGAACAAGGGGAGCTTGCAGGTGCTGGCCATGCCCCAAAACGAGGTAGGCCAGTAGAGTCGGAACAGTCAGAAGTGACAGAAAATGGTGGAATTTCGCGATCAGACAGCATAATATTCCAGCAAGCTTCTCGTTTCTTTCGCATCAGACAGTTTAAAGAGGATACAAAAAAAGGAGGGACTGACAAATTAGGGTGTGGCCCCCTTTGTGGTGTGCCAAAAACTCCCTTCTGCGCATCCAGTGCCCGTATCTTGGCGTCTATCAAAATCAGTGATCCAGACGAGGCGATGAAGTTCCTTCGAGAAACTGACGAAGAAGCCCTCAAAAATTCTTGCGTTGGAACCCCATTATTTCTTGGTGAATCTAATGTCAAGACTTACACCAACTCCTACAAAAGATTCGCGAGCATGGAGGTTGGCGACATTG
Source organism: Skeletonema costatum (assembly GCA_018806925.1). NCBI lineage: Eukaryota > Bacillariophyta > Thalassiosirophyceae > Thalassiosirales > Thalassiosiraceae > Skeletonema > Skeletonema costatum. The sequence goes on from JAHBBA010001260.1 coordinate 39,396, forward strand.
TTGCAATGATAGTACCCGGTCCACCTTTAAAGTCAGAGGTTTACTTTGGTGTCATACGAAGTAATGACTTGAAACTTATGACGCCTTCCGAGGCTGAAGAAGCAGAATTCCCAGCCATGCATCTTCTTCAAGGTGGGTTCAGATTTAATGGATTGATGCTTCGAGAAGTTCGATGGTTGCGTAAAGCTTTTGTGAGGGATCTACCTGGTCAAAAACTTGGGAAAAATAAACAGTTTACAGTCCCATGGCTGGCTGAGAGTTCTCCATTTTGGCTAAGTGAAAGGTCAGAACACTTGAATATGATCAAAAGTCAAAGCTTTATTGAAAAGACAACTCCTGTGGAAGAAAATTAGCCTACTTAATGAATTATGAAATCGGCTTCACTTCAGGTGGATGTGGATCTGTTGATAATATTCCAGCGGCAATTCGCTAATTCTTTAGTACCTCTGGTTATATCTAGCTTGTCCCATTCAGCTGCATCCATAAATACTCGTATCGTAAGTATCAAACGAAGAGAGAAAGTAGCAAGTTAGGGAAGTAGAGTCAGATCAGTCGGAATAGAATGAAGCACAGAAAGCAGAGAGAACAAGAATGCATCTTTGGTTTGCTGAAATCGATTGCAATGCCCTTTTATTATCTGTTCATGACAGACTTTACAATACGCAGCTACGATGACGTAGCTGATTGTAATGGCAGCTACAGTCTCTTCATAGTACCCTTGCACGCACACGCTCCGCCAAAATGCCGCAAGGGGCATCAATATTAGTTGATGGCGTGGTGTATCTTATCAAGCTGCAGTGTGTGGACTTGCAACATATCAAATGTACTGCCGCAATTGAATTCATTGCTCTGTATTTTAATTTTCACAATGTGTTGCTACAGCATGATCACAGTTCATCTCTCTTAGCTACATCTTCCCAAATCATCCGCAGTTGTTTCAACCATGCATCCTTATCTGTTTTGAATAGCGCAGCATCTTCTGGGCGCAGTTGCCCTCCAGCAATCGTAGCCTCTAGTATAGCCTCTTCATTCTCTAGGAAAAAACTCCCAGCTTGTGCCATCTAACTGTTTTTTTGCATTCTGTCGTGCCTTTGCTAATTCATCATCTTGCACCATTTGTTTCAAACTCGATGCTAACTTGCCACCAGAAACTTGTTCTGCCTCCAGTGCTGGTAGTTTGCTGATGATCAATTCCATTTCTGCTCGAGCTTTTGGGTCGTCGCCAACTGCTTCCAATAAACCTCGTATTGTGTCCTCTCGTTCCTCTGGAGACATTCCCATGAAGATTTCCATTGCTTGTAGCGCCTGGGGATCATTCAAGAGTGGATGATCTTCCTCGATGATGATAGGTTCGGCTGCACATGCTACCAGGCATGACTGGCATAGTGCCACAATCACCAGAGCGAGTGCATTAAGTCGTAACCACATTGTTGATGGAGGTTTGGTGCTTATGATCAGTGTGGTTCATGGTGTTGATGTAAAAACGCACGAAGGAGGCGCCGCGCCAAAATGGGGTCACTGGCCAGAAAATAAAAACTCACCTACTCGTTACTAAACTTATGATCTATTCATTCAGCAAGCAACACCGCTAAAAGAATACATACCTACAGCATTACTCCCTCCTCATCAAGTCCTTGTGAACCGATTACCTTCATCCACCATGACAACTTTTGGCGTAGGAGGAGCTGAAGAAGGCGCTGGAGTCGGCGATGCTGAAGTAGTTTCCGCTGTGGGCTGCGCTGAAGGCTTAGAAGTCAGAGCTGCAGATGACAAGAGAGTTGTTGGGGAGGCTGAAGTGTTGAGGTTCTTGCCCGCACTATTGTTCCTACCAATATGGCTAACCATCGCCATTCGCGAGGATCTCCTGGCCACCTCATTCCGTCAATACTACCCCCTCAGTATTGCAATGATATTCGGCTCATTAATCGCCGGGTCAACTCCGTTGGGTGGTGGAGTTGTCGCCTTCCCCGTCAGTGTCTTGTCGATCAAATTTACTCCATCACAAGGACGCGATTTCAGCTTGATGATCCAATCATGTGGAATGGCGGCGGCTAGCTTCTTAGTGTTGACGAAGAGGCCGTACTTATTGAAGGATCATGGGAGCTTGCTCGCGAAAACTTCCCTTTGTAATGTGATCGGTTTAATTTGCGGTGCGTTCGTGGTAGTACCACCCTTCATTGCAATGTGCATATATACTACATCAGTTGCCGGATTTGCTATAATACTCGCATATGTCGAGAGATGTGTCCATTATGAGAGAGGAGGGCTACCACTGTCACAATCATCTGATATGCAACAAACTGTTAGATCAGATTCTTCTGCGAGTCTGAAGGAAGATCAAGAAGAACCTGACAACCCTCCTCAACCACAAGCAGCAAATGTCGATTTGATACTTCTTGCAACATTTAGTTTCATTGGTGGATTTATGTCATCTAAGATTGGGACTGGTGCTGACATGGCATGGTATGCATATGGCGCACTTGTTCACAATTTGAAAGGAAGGAATACTATAATATGCGACAATGACTTGACGTCCATGTCTATAATTGTGATGACCGTAACGAGTATTTTTGGCACAATGCTCAGAGTAACTACTTCTGGCGATGAGGCAGTCACAACAGAAGTCTATCATGCCTTCATTGCCTGTGCCTGCTTTGTAGTACTGGGAGCTCCGCTGGGTTCCTTACTCCTATCGAGACACAATCAACGGCGATTAAAGAACTTGTTTTATATCCTTGCAGCCTTGCAGCTTTTGATTTTTGGACTGGTCAAGATTCGCGATGATGTGGTTGCATGGTGCGTCATAGGAGGATCTCTCTGTCTAGTTATGTTTGGAATTACTATTACAAACAGGTCTTTCTATTCATTGCAAAGAAAAAAGTTAGAAGTAGAGACTGGCAAGAGAGTAGTAGGCGTTTAATGTGAATCGAATAGGGAAGTAGAAGATTGAAAAATAAAATGGAGATACAGCATGCACTCACCGAATGGACGCAATAATCTTTGCATGTCGAATCCGACATTAGGTCCCCTTGATGACATGCTGGTTATATTCGCTGGGTCTTGCTCTTAGCAGCATACATCTACACCAAGAAGGTTGTACAGATTAATAACTTCTTATAGTGTATCGAAATAGCACGGATGAAACCAAAAGAATGAAATTATTGATTTTTTGTTTAGATGGTAGGTAGTCTTTGTTATAGAAAAGCCCTATTCTCTGTTCTCGCTCTCTCATCTCGCGAGCCTTACATCTCAGCTCAAGCATATATGGTATGGTACATGCACATTGCCGTGTTCACTCTGTGGTACCATAGACCATCAATTGATCATGTACTACCTCCCAACATCACCCTTGCTACTGACACTCCTATCTTGGCGGCTATTCAGTGGGTTGGCGTTTGTCCCAGGAGCCACAGAGCGATGTCGGCGGCAGCCTTTGAAATTACAGTTTGATGATTTCTCGGATCTTGATCTTTCCATCGGCAGTTCGGACATCAATGGGAGGCCAACTAACGGTGCCGATCTGAATGTGTACATTAGTGACTTTCCTGAGCTGCAATCTATGTTTCATAGAGGCACAGCGTCGTCTTCATCATTACTACACAAATTGAAATCATCGGGCTTTCAGAATGATGATGATGTCGCGTCTTTTGCCATGGACTTTGCCTCCCGACCAGAAATCATCTCACAAATACTGATACAAGATTTTCAATGGAATGCAATTGATGCACATCGAGCTAGAGTGGGGATAACGAATTTGGTGCAGGAGAGATTACAAACAAAAATTGATGATGGTATTTTGTTACAGAGCAAGGAAACGCAATCTAATCTTTCCCTTCCGCTACCGAATATTGTGGAAACTCTACCTCAATCTACAGAGAACAATCAATCTACAGACGAGGCAGACAACAAACAAGAGCAGGATGCACCACCAAAACCCAAGCTAGCACCGTGGAAATCAGTGTTAGTCAATGACAAAGCAAAACTAAGACGCACAGTTAAAGAACGCAAGAAACCCGGCAATGCAAGTGCTCCAGAGGCTGACAAGGATAGCTACAACTATGGACTCCTTGACAATCATATTGATCGAGCTACATACCATACTCTTTTTGAAGAGCTCGAGAATCTTTGGTCTTTCATGACAGTACATCAATCTGCATCTGTTTCTGAGCCACCAATAAGAGAGCGAACTGCGGAAGTATACATGAGACACGCAAGATTATTCTTGGGCTGGGTTGTGGATGCTCGTGGAAATATACTGGATATGGATCTCTTGAACGAGCTAGACAAAGGAGATGATGCGGTTGAAGAGCAGTCTGCAACAAAATCTTCTTCTCCGTTGACAGCATCTACTTCAAAGGCTAGTGTGATAAGTGAAGCCATCAATGTTCGAAAGGCAATGTGGAAAAGGCTACAACAACGTATTGGAAAGGACGCGACATCTGCAGATTTGAAACGCAACTTGTCTCTGACTGACATATTCTTGGATCAAAATACCGAATCTGCCACAAGTATTGTGCAATATATACTGTGGATGAGATCTGAGCGAAATATCTCATCAAACTATGAAGCAAACATTCTTCGTGGTTTGATCAAGATTGTAAAGTTCCGATTCGCCGGAGAATTGAGTGTCTCTAATAATACAGTAAGAAGCGCCACGTCAAAGACTGTGTTGGACGATATTCCGGTGGTCATAGAATTGAGAAAGTTCCATAGAGACGCTGGAAATAGAAGTAAGAAGGCGCCACGGTCAAGTGACGAGGGCAAGAAATGGCTGGACTGGAGCGAATATCTAGAAGTTATTGAGCTACTAAAGACAGATTTGGGAGACATGATTGACAAATATGAACTGCAGGCAAATGGGCAGCCAACAGATCAGGTCGATAATGAAATGAAACGACAAAAATCACTTCAAGTCAAACAGAAAGAAATCGCTACTACCTTCCAGCACTACTTGATTTTGTCTTTCTTTGCATGCGTTCCAGATCGACAGCGGACATTTAGAGAGTTGCAGCTTGATAAAAACTTTATGAGAGTCGATGGCGAATCAAACGGGGAGAATACTTGGGTAATCCGTCATTCTGCCGATGACTACAAAACAGGAGCAACGTATGGAGAACGTCCTCCTCTCCCACTTCTGCCATCACTCACTCCAGCCATTGATGATTTTATTGAGCGTTGGAGACCATGTTTGCTTCGGAACTCAGATGACACACCTCCCTCGTCGTTTCTATTTCACCAGCCCAAGACTGGTAACCCTTTGTCTGCAAATTCGATGTACCAAATTGTGTCAAGGTGCTGTTACAAGTACAAAGAAAAGAAAACAAACCCCCACCTTCTTCGGGATATGATTGTAACACATGTCCGAAAGAACTCAGATGCTTCCGAAAAGGAACTCGAGGCGTTGGCTCTCTATATGGGTCATTCCGTTCAGATGCAACGCGACAGTTATGACAGGAGAACGCTTGAGCAAAAGGTGATGCCCGCAGTTAGTTTGATGCAGAGCATCAACTCTGTAGACAAGCAGCAATGAAGTGATGGCCTCATCAGTGCTCTGCCACAACCATTGGTTGATACTGCCCGTCAATGCATAGCTTTCCGATCGTCTTTTGAAGCTGAGGATGAACATCTTCCATTTGCAACCGTCCACCAAACCACTTTTTGTTGTATTGACGGCACAGTCCTGACATCAAATTATCACCGCCACACTCCCATGGTGCGAGACAGTAGGATAAATCAGCAACACGCACCTCGTCTGGAGTTGTCTTGCTACAATCATTGCATTGGTTTGAAGCGTCGGGGCTTGAATCACAATCAACAGTTCCTCCATTGGTGATTAGCTTTGATGGAGAAGGTTCTGCCGTGTTGCCAAACGCACACTGATTCATTTCCACCTTTGCTCCATTACGCACCTCATCATAGAAATAGGTCAAAAATCCTTGCGTTGTCATCCAACCAGGAAATGCACCACGTCCTGTCGACCCCCACCCTCTTGTGGCAGAAAATGGAGCTTTCTTGAGAGTAGCAACCAACAATTCATACATGTCTTTGGACGGTCGTAGTACAAAGAAGGATGAGTTGATCACTGATGCCTTTGCTTCCGGATGTGACATCAAGGGGACGTGTTCCCATGAAAATACTGCGCTGACACTGCTGCTACTACCACTTGCTCCACCATTCTTATCACCCACAATTAAATCTAATGCTTCATCAACAGATCCCAACACTAATGTATCAAAGTCAACCATGACTACTGCATCATATTCTTCCAACTGATAGGCATGCAGCCTCGCAAAATCGGGAAGTCTATCACTCGCGTCATTAACATCCCTTAAGATTTCAGCTGCAGCATCAAAATGTTGTAATTGATGTATACCCACCGGAGAAGATTGGACCGAGACATGATATCCCAAATTCTGGAGCACCACTGACCTATCTGTCCCCGCACAATTCTTTGCTTGAGGGTGTATTATCGCATGCATCTTGTAATCATATCTACTCTCTGACGACAAATTCTGATAGCTCTGGGCATGTATCATAGCACGAAGCATCACTGCAAAATCGCGAAAAGACTCATCATCCTTGGTTGGTTAGGTGAATACGGAAAGAAATTCTTGGCGTTGTTCCGTGGAGGGGCACATGTCGTGAGTGGCAAAACATATGCCACAGTCCCCTTGGGTGGCAATCGTCGTTTGTTCTTGGCAGCATTCGCATGCTGGATTGTTTTACTATCATCACTTAATCCAGTCTCAAAATCATTGAATATTTGTCGTGGCATTGATTTCCACCCAAGTGAAAAGGGAGATTGATCCCCTATTTTCTTCCCTTTGTAGCGTGAACTTTGTTCGAACTTCTCGGTAGCCCTATCCATCAATTTATTCTTGTTGTAGTCGGCATGAAGGAATTTTAGGGGGTTACGAACTCGAAGACGAGGGATGCGAATGGTGGATGCTCCTCCTCCTACACAACGCCTTCTTTTTCTAATGGAGATAAATGGCTACTGTCCTCCATCCATTGGGACATGCTCCATGGCAATAAAGTAATTGAGAGATGCAATCATGAGCACTCCCATAATTGAAAATAGCTGTATGAAATACCGTAGCCTGAATGGCATGTTGAGGTACAATAATGCAAGCTTTGCAACGATTGATGTGTCAGCGCCCAGAAGAAGTTGTAGAAGATATTGTCTGTACAGTGCTAGCATTACCAACTGACGAGTAGGGATTGTTCATTTTGCGTTTCGGATTTTCCTCTCATGGTGGAAAAGATTTTGGACGTCAATGTATATCCCGTCGTAGTAGTTTGATCATCATCTCCTCGTAAGGAGGTTAATGCACTCACTCCATCAAAGTTAGATTGGTCATCGCGGTCTGACTAATGACATCAGCAGTAGCATCTTCATTGCTGTGAACTTGCATCCTTGATGCACTGTAAGCTCTGGTGCCAGTTCCAGGAGCAAACATACCCCCATAGCCTCCATCAAGTGGCATACGCTGCCTCGTTTTTGTATTGTCGTTATTATTATTGACAACACTGCTGCGTTGATTGACCGTACTGATGCCACTGGTGGTGCTGTACGAATCCAAGAAATCAGTGACTGTATCATCCTCCTCATTATTTGTTGCGAATGTATCAGAGTCATCGTCGGTCAGCACACTTCGTGTCTGTGCAGAAGAGTGTGGAGTTAGGCGGACGCGATTGAAGCTGTTCTTCTTTACTAGCTTGTGCTTATCAGTGATGCCGTTGTTATTGTAGCCATTGCTGCGAAAGCCATTGCTGTTGTGATTTGATGATGATTTGTTGTTTCTATCATCGTTACCAGAGCTTACGTCGGCTTGAATTAAATCAAGCAAGTCCGATGTGGAAACGGTATCTTTGCTCGCGTCGTCGTTCATTGTTGGGCTAATCAGTTGCTGCAGCTATGTCTCTCTACACTGAGGCATCGTCGTATCGATATGTTGGTAAAATTAAGACGTAGGAGAGACTATCGAAGTCATGGTCATTTTCAAATGCAAAATGAAAGCGACATCAAGCAGCCCTTATTGCAAATTATCCGCCCATCACCACCGACGCCGCGACATACAGCGTCTTCAGAATATCGATGACCTCCGTAGAATTTGATTCCTACCGTAGAAACATACCAAGATTTCGATTTGACTCGACTTGACACAAACTCACCTCCACCTCTCTCCACCTCCACAAACATCATCACCATGACGGCCGCTCTTCCGGTAGCAGCAGGTCACCACAGGAATATATCACAACAAATTTCGCCTTTGATTACGAACATAAATACCATCGGTTTCATAGATGAAGCGGATTAGTGTCGCATCTTTAACCACTGCTGAGAAATTATAGTCACCATCACGTCCTTGAAAAATGTGTACTTATCGTTCCGTTGCCACCCTATCGTAGACTTTGAGTACATAATATGCAATGAAATAACGCAATACCATCATCTACGATTCGGTCATAATATACGGTGAATATTGGTATCATGTTGGGATAAAAACACTTGTTGATGGAACAAATAGTTGTATACATAAGTTGTCGATGCTCAAGAACTTTTGGAGAAAGTTAGTTACCTCTTTTAGAATATGATACAGCCACAGCAAATCTTGAGATAGAATGAATAAAACAATCCATAAAATACCGCTGATATTGAGGAAGATCTCGGGTATTTCCTCATCTGGAAGTGTTCATGAGGTGTAAGATCAAGAGTACAATAGATCAACAACAGTATGTGTACGAAGACAAACAATCAAAACGAATCAAAACCAGCAAACAAAAGTGGGCCACAAACAAAACACTTATACATCATTGGCACGACGTTCAACGTCTTCTATCTGCCTTGCCACTGGATCGTGTCCTTGTTACCACATTCTATTGAAAGTGCAAACCAATCTAAAGCGTACGCAACAACTGTTACAATGTCTGCAGGCAGAAGCCAGAAGCAATGCAGTAGCACTAAAACCTCCACCAAGGGTTGATTGACGATTGCAAAAGGCAATACATGCGACACAATAATCAAAGCCATGATATTATAAACTCATTGGGCGCTCTGAGACTCTATTTTGATCGATGATGTGATATGCATCGCATGTTGTTGTTGGATATTGGTTGAAATGCAAAACGTATTAAGTTTCTCAAAGCTATTGTTGTTACTAAAAGTCGGCATGGACAAGAGACAACTGCACAACTATTTCAATGACACTTCGTTATCTACATTATCTTCGTATTATTCCGGTAGAGCTTGGCAGTTCCAATCATTATCGGGCGTAGTGTTTGCTTTGGCCTCTGGCTAGAAGCCGAATGGACCCATCACTTCAGATGCAGTGCATTGTTGTAAGGTCACCCACGTTGACCACCTAATGATTATTTGGATCACTTGCGGCCCGAAACGGCCTTCTTCATGAATATATTGTATATTGCTTTTTATGTTGGGCTGCAATGTCGATGTCTTCGGCTTGCATCCAAATTGAAGTAGGCACAACTAGATTGATTCCACTTCGCGAGCGGCAAGTCTTCTCGAGCGCCTCTTCGGTTATCACGACATTTTGATTGCTTATTACTCTTATTGGTCGAATGGTGTTGATGAGTCATGATGATCATTTTATCAAAGACTTCCACAATTGTATTGGTGTATGGTTCTCTGTCTACTATCCAGATGCCTCCTCAAATCGGCATCGACGGTCGTTCGCAACGAATGTGACTAATGATGATTCACAATTATGTTCGCAGCAGCAAAAGTGCAATAAATATTATATTATCATCGGCTGATGAGGTATTTGCCTTGATCTTCGGTAGTAGTAATGTCTCGGAGGTTGCTTCTTCATGTCAATAGGGCGAACGGAGGTGAATTGTGCCATGATCATAACGCTCGTGTTGCTGCCGTCAACTCCTCTTGATCAAGGCAGATCTCGGTCTCGAGGCGCTTATTATCAATTATACTAAGTCTGTCGAAGTGAATACACAATATATGTGCGGAAGACTCGTCATACTCCACTTATATTGACATGAGTTGTCGCTGTAGGTGATGTGGATATGTGCTTCAGAAATTTTATTACTGGGTGGTTCCAGGTGATCCCTAAGGGTTTAATCGAAAGTTAACACGTATGTGGGCTTAATTGATGCTTTAGGATCGGCCAAAAATCGACGTCGTGTGTGTAGCAGGCTCCGGCTCTAGGCATCATTTCGTCATTGTCAGCGCGGGGAGTTGCTTGATGAATGATGAGTTGACAGAAATTGGCCCAAAGTGTTTTTATAAGACTTATTACGTCATTCATACTGAATCAACGTAGGAATTCAAATTTTGAATGGGAAACCCGAAAAGCGTGAAGAACGCTGTATGGTCTCTCCTTTCTCTTCTTATTGGTACAATACTCCTCTATCTGAATCTCTCGGCTTCAATTATTTTTTGTTTTTGGCATCAGTCCAGACGCAGATGCGCGCCATCTATTGTACCAACCACTCATCATAGCTCGTGCTCCATGGCTCAGCCGTGGTAAGTCTGCAGTCTCTTTGATTCTTCCTTAGCTTTTGCGGGAGCTATCGCAGACTAAGAGCTATCCATCCAGACACAGCTTGTGTCCACGTTCTAAACAAAATGCAATTCAACGAGCAACAGCCACACATCAATAGCCGCCAACAGCGAAAGTTGGCCTATCGCGCTAGGAATAGACTATTATCAATTCATCGCGATGCGCACAGGATCTAAAACAGCGTGTCTATGACATTCTAGGAGTCGCATCATCATCCTGACGAATCCTCGCATCTACTTCTTCTACACGCATAAAATCCTTTCCATGGCTACCCAACAAGAATTGCGGATCATGGTACCTCCCTCCAAATAATGAACTCACAACCTCATCTACAGAAGTATATTTCAAAAGTTCCGATGGACATATAACCTCCAACTATGCCTTCTCTCTTAAGCGATTGAACTTGCCCTTGATCGAGTTATTGCATCAAGTGAATTATTGTTTTCTTGTGGACTCTTCTGTGCGCAAGATTCTACCGGATAGTTTTTCAAGAACAATACCAGTTTGGTGTTGTGTGATGAATCGGATAGTTCAACAGTATCGAGCGGAGTTTCGACAGCTTGATGAGAACAATCAATACGATGAAGTTGGCGAGGATGAATGGGATACGTCGTTGTATACACCTGCATCCATTGTTTCGCCAGAGGAATATGCAGAAATATCTAGCTTGATTGGTTCCAGAGTAGAACTGTTGTACTCGAGCAAAGCTATTGTAAATCCATCTTGGTTGGTCAGCACACTGAACAAACCTCTGAGACCAATGTGGATAGTAGAAGGACAAGTTCAAAGCTATACAAACTCACTGCAATTGAGTAGTGTTGAAGATGACAAATACTATGACAATTATATGTTGCAATCCATCAAATTATCACGAGGGAAGCAGCTCCAAGAACCACATACATTGGAAGAATCATAGCGGCAGCGATGAAACAAGTTTTGGTTACTACTATACTCCTGGAGCTGCCGATGATGACTCAGAATGGGGACGAAATCTTTCACCATATCTTGTTTTGGTCCAACTGTGAGACACTTCTTCAACCCAATCTGACAGATGATGATACCGATGCATTGATAGATACAATTATCCAACGGGAGAGGGATAATCATTTAAGTTGTGTTCGCCAAATTCAATGGAACATGGAGACAAGATTGGCAATATCGATTTATGGATTGGAAGCTATGAAGCTGCCAAGCCGCCAACCTGTTGGGATAACTTTGATGCTGTTCTTAACATTACAGACACTGAGTATCCTGACATGCAGGAATCTATAAAGCAGCAGCAGGAGCAACGTCAAAGAAATTGTTTCTATTTGCAATTACCAGTTGCAGAAGGAAAGAAGGACAAGATAGAGTTGGAGCGATGGATGCCAGTAGGATTAGTATTCCTGATTCATCATTTGCAGCAAAAAAGACGTGTTTTGGTTTATGGCACGAAAGGTCGAGATCGAGCTGTGGCAGTTGTGTTGGCGTTTGTTGTCTTGGCATGCCCTCCTACCTATCCATTGAAGTTGAAGGAAACTTTTGCTGGTTTTGATATCGACACAATATCTCAACAACAGCAAGGTGAGGCAGATAATATATATCATCACTCTGACCTTCGCCTTGATTTGGTCAATGTTTTACTGGAAAAGAATGGCAGAGAAACATTTCTTCATTGGATGCACAATCAGGCGTCACTCCTGCAAGAACCCTTTGCTGATAAAGAGAGCTTGAGAATCGTCCTTCAGCTGGTAACTCAATACAGAGAGAATGCCGAGACAACTCGGTCGACAATGCAAAAACTTAATCGCTTTTTCATGTCAAGCAGCATCTACCGTCACATTTAAGAGTCTCTAAATACATTGTTTATGAATAAAAACTACGGAATCCTACAGAAATGTCCTTGCTGACCAATTCACTGAAAGCGCCGAGCAAGTTGGGAACGAGGTACACTGATACGACAGCGGCACCAACGACAATTGTACCGACCTTGGCAACCGCTATACCATAAGAATCATTATAGTTTGGTATGTCATCATCAACCTTCTTCGTTGGTTTGCCAATTGGGGCCTCTGTGCTTGGCGTCTCATATATCTTTGGAATCATTTCTCCAACAAGGTGCTGCCCATCAACACGTACTTGATGATAACCGCCCTCTTGCATTGCAAGTGATCCGAGCGACTTTATCTCGGGTTTGTACACAACCGCGCTGGATTCGGGCAACGGTTTGTCTCTAAATCGATCCTTCTTCATGATGTTCACCTTGGTAATGTGTTCGCCGAACATGTACTGTTTAAAGTCTCTCAACTTCGTATTGTTCTCTCTGACTAATTGAGCTTGAAGTATCTGATCAGCCAGATACTCTTGCCTTTCTGACTTGAGCCTATTTTCACGTTCAGATTCTTCAGATTCATTGATCTGATAGTAATAAATATCAACCAATTTCATCCAAGGACCAAAAAAGACATACACCGTGATTCGCATTGTCCACTTAACGAGGAGACTCCAGGGAACGAACAATGATAGAACAGAAAGTATGAAGCTGGTAACTGCAAACCAAAACGATAGATAGCTTTCTTCCCAGATAACTATGTTCTTTGTGATGCGCAATGCATTGATGATAATGCCTAACCACTGTTGTATGGGGTACAGATAGGCCGTAGTGGGATTGAGAGTAAACTTTCTCTTCACGACAGACAAATCTTCATCAATATCATCCCGTTCTTCCATTTCCTTCCAGTATTGTTCTTGTTCTTTTGCATACTCCTCGGCCCTTCGCTCGGCGTCTTTGACGCGCTTCTTCCACGCTTCCTCCCGTACTTTGATGCGTTCAATGTTTTCATTCGGTGCAATGTTATGAGGTTTTATCATGCCGTCACTACAAATGAGAGCCCAAAAGTAATGCTGAAATGACTTGCACCTAGCCCACGGGTCCGGTCCACTTGTTCGTAGTTCCATTGTTGCCATGAGGATCCATCCAATACTGCCAAAGAATAGTGCAGGCATCAACTCTGGATTTTCAACCATACAGATCAAGCACATGAAAGCCATCAAGGAATGAAGTGGCATTGAGATGTCCACCCACTCAATTGACAAAGGCGTAAGCCGAGGAACTGGAACTGGGATAGATGTTTTGCTTCTCCATAGTATCAGGCTCACAAACGAGTCTTCGAGATAGTAGTAAATTGTCAGATAATCGTACAGCTCTTCAATATATTGGTTGATGTTCGCAAGGCCGTATCTCTTCATGTCAACATTTCCGTGGACTGTTTGGTGCATTACCTTATAATCTTTCTTGTTGTCGCTATTGACATAGACAGATTCAGGGTAATTAATGTTTGAAAGCAGCAGCGTCCGCTCATTCTCTAGCTCCAACCTCAATCGAATCGTAATAGATCCACATTTTTTCTCGCGTGGATTGCACTTGGCAGTAGGGTGAAGGTTGTATTTCATCGTATATATCATGTTCGGTATCAAGTTGGTCAGATCAACCGATACTCTGCCTATCAATTCATGAGCAGTGTGAGGATCTGAGTCAAAGACGCCGACGAAAAGCTGACTGCTGGTATGCATCATGTTCAAGATGAACGCACGTCGTGACCACGGCATGAACCTTGGTGAGAGACAGTCATCTACAGTGTGAGTTCTCGCAAAGCAATCTTCATACACCAAAGACACAAACGAATCCGTCAGGTTGCCAAACGTTGAGCCAGTGTCCATGTTTGGAAGTCCATCACATTTAATAACTTCGACGAAAACTTTGCCGAGATTACCACTGCCAATATCTAACCAACTATGAGATGGCTTCAGTGCCTCCTCATCGATTTGCTCCTTTGTGAGCCACTCAGTTTCAAGCTTTCGTTTTGGATCAGGTCCCGGTCTGACAAGGTATTTTGTCTTGCCCGATTCAGTCTTCTTATTGACTTTCATTAACTTTTTCAGAGCGCCCCCACCAGTTTCTAACGTGGGAAGCAGGTCATCGGCTACATCACAAATGTCAAACTTTTTGCTCTTGTCGAAATTCTTTAAGTAATCTTTGTCGTGCTCAGTTGCCCTACGAACACGCAATGCAAGTTTGCCCTCATCGTAAACCGTTTCACCAGAGAGCGCTTTCAAATTAAACTCTTTTCGTTCCTCATTCCAGTTGTAGATAGTTTTGGGTGAGATGCTTATTGCGCCCAGACTGTCGTGTTTGCTATAAGAATCGTAATCCTTCACCTCCAAAATCAAACCATCATTTGCCTCGAATAGCTCCAGGGCATTTACATTGAATATAAACAGCGATCCCTTTCGCAATGTCCAAATTGGATTGTTGGTATTGGGTATGCGTTTCGTTTCGTGAATTACCTTTCCCTGAAAACGAACCACAACATATGGGTTGGGTCCCTTGGTTGGAAGATCGGTTCCTGAAATAATATCAACCAGTAATGATAACTGTTCCCCCTCTTTCAACTTAATATCACCCAATGTAGCCTCCAACCTAGCCTTCGCTCGACACCCAAGAAGCTGCTTCTCCCTCTCAATCACTTGACAGAACCTAGCGGCATCTTGTTCCGTATCAAAAATGAATTCTCTCCTGAAATGAAGTCCCCTAAACAGAAAGGCGACAATCACTGTACGTTTCTTCTTCTCTACAATGTCAAACTGCTTCAGGGGTACTTTGTACTTGGCAAACCAATCTCCGAGTCCATACACTCCGTTATTGGGTGCCTCCATGAATGCATGTCCTAAATCATCGAAAATACTATTGTCACACGCCGTGCTATCACCAGCAACAGTAACTTGTACCGATTGATCCGACTCGGGTAAGCTATGAAGTGATCGATCATTCTGCTTTTTGAGTTTTCGGTGAAATAGTGTTTCAATTGGGTTAGCTGCCGTGTTCATGAGAATACTAATGTAACATATCTCAGGTGCTGAATCGTTGTTCGTTTCGTCCCCTGTCGCGCGTCTTGGGCTGAAAACTGACTTTCTTCGTGAACCAGGAGCTGGTTGTTTGTCCTCCTCAAATTGAGGGAGGACCTTGTGCACCTCTACACTAACCCGACGTCGTCGATTGCTGGGTGTAATCTTGCTGGGGAGGTACCTGTCTTTTTTGGAGCTGAGAGCAAGTGGATAGGTGATATCGAAAATTTGAACGCTTTTTGTGGTGGTGGGGGCCTCCATAATTGATCCCTTTAGATTGACGGGTGCCCAGGACATAGTGGTCGTAGATATTTGCAACGAAGTTGTGTGGATGTGCCCCAGATTCAGAAAGAAGTTTTGTCTATCAAACCAGCCCAGCTAAGCCAAGCGCTCTCGAATAATACAAACCTACGACTCACGACTACCGCCCGACTAATTCCAAGTGTCAAGCAACAAGCCAATCGTCGCGAACAATACTGAAACACTGCGGACATGTGCATGCAGCATTTTCATTTTCATTTTCGAACGACTGTGAAGACACTGACTCGACTGAAGATAGCCATCTGAAAAAGACGACGGTGATATTTACATATCTACCACCCGCCCGCCGCTCCCTCTGCTCTCTCCTCTCTTTTCCTGTCCGTCTTGCTTTGTGCGTCATTCTCTCGATGGATTTCATTTTCAAGATTTCAAGCGAAACTCCTCAATGATACATGCACCAAGTCGGTGGCAATACGCGACATAAATTACAACGCCAGTATCACTTGAATCACGCTAACCATACTTGCATTGCACTACTCAGTATCATCATGAAGATCTACCTTAGTGCCGCCGCCTCTCTTGGGCTATTGGCTCTATCAAAAACTGATGCATTTGTACCATCATCATTGACACCTCTTCGTGTAAGCACCAGCACCACTTCATCAGCTATCCTTGCGCCCAATAAAGCAATCTTGAAACATACACAACAAAATCATCATGCACAAGCTAACCGCCGAACCAAAGTAATCACTCAAATGGCCGACAGCGGCGACCTCTTTGACTCCACGCGCTACACCGAAGCAGCATTTGCCACACTCGCCGCCCTCCCCTTCTGCGCCGAATCGTACTCCGCCACAGCCGTCGATGCACCCATGTTACTATCCATACTCTTAAATCCAACCAAGTATCAAGCATCCGAGGCAGCTGTCAATGCCAAGGCGGTAGCAGTCAAATTATTGGAAGATGCAGGAGTGGATGTCGATGCATTAAAGAATGGCGTGGAGGATTATTTGCAACGGCAGCCCACTGTGACTGTGACGGGAGATGCTTCCGAGAGTAAACAAAAGAGTTTGGGGAATGCATTGAAGGAAGTCATGGAGACTGCTACTGAGATTAAGAATGAGTTGAAGGATTCGTACATTTCGTCAGAGGTGCTTTTGTTGGGACTGTGTGCAAAAGACACGAAATTTACAATTAATGCACTGAATGAACAGGATATTTCATTGGAGGATATTAAAGCGGCGGTGACTGCCATGAGAGAAAAGTCTGGACCTGGGTCTGCTACTGGTGGTGGAGGAGCGGGACGGGTGACGTCGCGTAGTGCCGAGGGATTGTATGATGCACTGGACAAGTATGGCATAGATTTTACAACACAAGCGGAGGAAGGAAAGTTGGACCCGGTTATTGGTCGTGATGATGAGATTCGTAGGGCAATTCAGATTTTGTCTCGTCGTACGAAGAATAATCCTGTTTTGATTGGTGATCCTGGTGTGGGTGAGTAGATGTAATGTTTGATGACATGTCATGTGTTTTGTGGATATGTGATTCTTACACGCATGGTTGCTTTCTTATTTGATAGGTAAAACTGCCATCGCCGAAGGTATTGCACAACGAATGATCACAGGCGATGTCCCAGACACATTGAAGCCGCCATGTCGTCTCATCGGTCTTGACATGGGAGCGTTAATCGCAGGTGCCACCATGAGAGGAGAGTTTGAGGAGAGACTCAAAAGTGTGATTGATGAGGTTCAAAAGAGCGAAGGGGAGATTGTTCTTTTTATAGATGAGATGCATACCGTGGTTGGTGCTGGTGCAGCATCTGGGTCGATGGACGCTTCAAATTTGCTTAAACCTGCCTTGGCTAGAGGTCAATTGCGGTAAGTTGTTTCTTTTTGTTGTTGACTCCTTATTTGGCTTTACTATACTGAACTAATGATACAAATTGATATACTCTTTTTCAGATGCATCGGTGCAACAACAATCAAGGAATATCGTAAATACATCGAGAAGGACAAAGCTCTCGAGCGTCGTTTCCAGCAGGTTTATGTTGGAGAGCCAACTATGGAGGATACTGTGAGTATTTTACGTGGTCTCAAACCAGCTTACGAGTTGCACCATGGTGTGAGAATTCGTGATGAGGCACTCATTGCAGCTGCTAAATTGAGTTCGAGGTATTTGCCAGATAGATTCTTGCCTGATAAGGCCATTGATCTTGTGGATGAAGCTTGTGCCAAGTTGAAGAATGAACTTACATCCAAACCAACCCTACTTGATGAAGTTGATCGTCGTATTATTCAACTTGAGATGGAAAGGCTAAGTATCAAGTCCGATGTTGAGAAGAATGGACTTGAAGCTGACATGCAGAGATTGCAATATCTGGAATCAGACTTAATGGCTATGTACGAAGAACAATCTCAGTTGAATGCACGCTGGCAATCAGAAAAGGCAGTTGTGCTTGGTGCAAACGAATTGCAAGAGAAGATTGCTGCGGTAAAGTTGGAGATCGAGAAAGCAGAGAGAGAATACGACTTGAACAAAGCTGCAGAACTCAAGTATGGAGAGCTTCCAGAGTTAGAAGAACAATTGGAGGAAGCACGACAGAAGGAAGAAGATGGCGGTGTTGAATCAATGATTACAGGAGATCGTTTATTGCGTGATGAAGTTATGCCGGACGATATTGCCAATGTGATTAGCGTGTGGACTGGTATTCCATCCATGAAACTGTTGTCAACAGAAAGAGAGCGCGTCCTTTCAATGCCTGATAAACTGAAAGAGCGTGTAGTGGGACAAGATGAAGCAATCGACATTATCTCTGACGCTATTCAAAGGAACAGAGCGGGAATGAATGATCCATCCAAGCCTATTGCCTCAATGATCTTTTTAGGGCCCACTGGGGTAGGAAAGACTGAGTTGGCCAAGGCTCTGTCAGAATTCATGTTCGATTCAGAGGAAGCCATAATTAGAATTGATATGTCAGAATACATGGAGAAGGTAAGTGAACATACGAAACGTTGATTGTACGCAAGGTCGATCGTAAATGTCTTTGACACACCTTGTCTCCTTACAACTCTTGTGCATCTCTTGCTTGCAGCATACCGTTTCCAGGCTAGTGGGAGCTCCACCTGGTTATGTCGGATTTGACGAGGGAGGTCAACTCACAGACGCAGTGCGTCGCCGTCCATACTCGGTACTTCTATTCGATGAAATGGAAAAGGCCCATCCCGATGTCTTCAACATAATGCTACAACTTCTTGACGATGGACAAGTTACCGATAGCAAAGGTAACAAGGTATCCTTCAAGAATTGCATCGTTATATTCACAAGTAATGTTGGAAGTAAGGATATTATCGACTTTCAGGGTGATCCTGAACTCATTAAGGCGAAAGTCACGGAGGCAATGAGAGAGAAATTCCGCCCCGAATTCCTTAATAGGATTGATGAGAACATTGTCTTCAATTCACTCTCGAAAGAGAACCTTAGAGGTATTGTCATCCTTGAAGCGCAACGTCTTGAGAGTCGACTCGCTGAGAAGTCAATGAGTATGATTGTAACTGAGGAGGCTCTTGACTACTTGGCTGAAGTTGGGTTCGACCCAGTGTATGGAGCACGCCCATTGAAGAGAGTAATTCAAAAGAATCTAGAGAATTCTATTGCTATTGGTATTTTGAGTGGAGAGTATGCAGATGGTGATACTATTGTCGTTGGTGTCATGAATGAAAGAATTGGAATCAGAAAGGCGGAACCCTGGGAGATTGCAAGCGATGAAAGCCAATCTGATGCTATGTATGCCAACAGTGGTTATTACGAATAAATTTGTTAGCTTTTAACCAGGTTTTAGGTATAGGTGTACACCAAGTGTCTCTTCATCACCTCATCTTCTTCTTGCAGCATATGATCATCTTCGTTGGCAGAAAATGTGAGGATACTGGACTCGACTCCCTCCCCTATCAAATTTCTGATCAAAATCCAACATCCAACACCTCACAAACGACACACAAAGGAGGAATGAAGGAGGACAGTCGATGTCTCCCAATCAATGGCAACAACAAAAGAGTCTTCTATGCAGGAAGAAACGTTCGTTCAAAAGACGTCATCAACCCTGCTGCTCAATTCAGCTCATAGTCCATGTACTCGATAAGGCGGTCCATCTACACCCGATTACCTATCAAAATGGCCGAGAAGACGCTAGAAAGCAGACAGAAGGGTAGCGGCGGCGGCGGCGGCCCACGAAGAAGCACGGGCAAGAGTAGTGTGCATTCCGACGGACACACACCTAAATCCAACGAGAGAAGGAAGAAAACTAATAATCGTGTACAGCAACGTAATCATTTACCAAAGCATCTGTTCAAGATAGAAACAGCGCACTTTACGAGCAATTTTCATTCAGAGATATGCCGAGCGGCAAAGTATAAAGTACATGCGCCACTTTGTACATGTTCCAAGGTTGATAGGTTGCGCCAGCGTTATCTCCAAGAGAAGGACAAGAATGACAACAAAAGTTTAGCAGAACAATTGAAAGATCTCGATATATCAGATCCCTTTGACAATCTTGTTTGTTCTTCCAGATACAAAGACAACACCGGCAATTTTTGTATGTAACGAGACTTCCTCAAACGAGTTTCGAAATGATGCTACTCTCTGCGAGGACAAGCTGGCAAAAGAGATATTTGATGGCAATACTGATACGACATCATTAGACACATTGCCATTCAAAGTGAGCTGTGCATTGTGTTTGCTTGGTCATCAAAAGAATGGGTTTGTGGCAATCGTTGCCGATTCAGCGCAAGAGTTGCAACCAACAATATGCAAGGCGAAGGCCGCAAGCGAGGCAGCCAACCATGAACTCCATTCAGATCATGCTCATTTTATATGCGCAGTCCAATTGTCATCATGCAAGTCTTTATTACGGTCAGCAAAGACAAGATCAAAACATATCCAAATTGTGTCAGAGATACTATCTCAACTGAAGACTGGAGGAGTTGATTTACCACCATCTGCTGATGATGCATCGTGTACCATCCAGTTGGGTCATCATCTCTCTTCTCTTCTCTGGCTTGAAGGAAAGTTGAAAAGTAAGAAGAGGAGTCAATATATCATGGTACTAGGATATGTCGATGGACCTACAGAGCTGATGCTTGATCTGCCAGGTGGGAAACGACATCTAGGAGAAAGCACGCTTGAAAGCCTAGTAAGAGAAGTTAAGGAAGAGACCTCATTGGAACTTGACAAACAGTGGCTAGAGGAGAGACTTTCGCGTCGATATGGTGGTGCGTTAGATGAAAACAGTGAAGATGTTCACGCTCTTGAATCAGAAAAAGAGAATGGCAACGTGTATTTCGTTATCCCGCCTATGGTATCAACTAAATAAATATCAACTCTACTTTTTAGCTCTAAAACTACCTATTCTACAGATCACGGGGTGAAACCAGTGCATATGCTTTGATAAAGATTTGTTACGGCAACATTTTTGTTACCTCTTCGGGTTTGGTTCTCCCACTCGCCACATCCTCTGCCAGTTTGATGCTCAATGCATTTGGAGGATCTGGAATTGCACCCTTCGAAGGCTCTGGGTGACATTGTTTTGCAGCATTAGCTGGCCACAGACTTCCCGCCATGGAATCAATGAACTTAATCCAATCGCTTGAATGTCCTTTTGCAACAAAGTCCAAAGGAGTTTTGCCATGTTTGTCCATCACGTAGAGCAGGCGAGGGTCCGCAGTGAGGATAATCTTGGCAGTCTCGAAGTTTGGAGGATTCGACCAAGCTACATGATGTAAAGGTGTGCGCCCAAAACTATCGGCTATGCGCACCTCTGCTCCACAGTCAATGAACACTTGCACTAGCTCTGTTACTCCTCGTTTGCAGACAATGAAAAAGGGCGAGTCGCCAAACTTGTTCATTGGGTTTGCACTTAATCCGCATTGGAGAATGGACTTGAGCCGGTGGGCGTCACCGGGCTTATTGGCAGAGCAAACGGCAGTAGCAAAAGAAGCTATCTGGAGAGGAGTAGGAGTCTTGATGTATCCTAGCTCAGAGGCAGAACATTTGGATGTGACATATCCTCGAGATTCAAGAATGAAGTCAAGGTAGGCATGAAGTGAACTTAATTCAACTTTTGCCTTTGATTTTGGTGGCGCTGCAAGTTCAATTGAAGGTTTATCCAAGGCCCTCTTCATTCCACCTCCGACTACCTTGATATACTGGAAGGTGCTATCGTTTGTCTTTTTGTTTCGTTTCGTAGTAGCCTTTGGTTCTCTTGGGGGAGAATTCACTTGCCTGAGGCTCACTGCCGCTTTCTTAGAAGCTGGTCGAGCGCGACTATTGGAACCTTGATTAGAGTCTTTGCCCAAACAAGATGATGATGTTGTTTGAGAGCGTTTGCTTGAATTCTTCTTGTTCAATGTGCTGGACTTGTTTGGATGAGAAATAATGTTGGAGCGTTTCCCTTCAGAAGGAAGGTTCACAGAGTTGTTCCCAAGATTTTGATGCGATGAAGTAGTCTGCACACTCGTATGGTGGCTATTAGTGTTCAAATCTTTGAAGCTAAATATTCCATCTGTGGGAAGTCTTTGACGCTGCTGCTGCTGCTGTAATATTAGCGCTGGTTGTTGACCCAATTGCTGAATAAGAAACTGCTGCATCTGACTTTGCCCCAATTGGCGTAAGCGATCTTGAAGCATTGTCTGATCTTGACGTGTCGACGAAAACTCATCATTCTTCTTTGTTCTTGCATCTGTGTTCTCATCTCTCGAGACAACACCGTTGCCGTCTAGCAAAAGATCAAGTAGTGAAGAAGAATGGAAGCTGTTGCTTTGTCGAAAATCGAGTGGTTCCAGCTCGCTGCTATTTGAAGCCATGGTTGGCATTCGGTTGTGGTCATGCTGCTGCGGCGGCGGCTGCTGCTGCTGAGATAATAGCTGCTGTCCTTGCGATGGGAACTGCAATTGAGGATAGGAAGGTAAGTCATCTGAACTTAAAGTACGAGTGCTTGCAGTGGGGCTAGTAGGGCTAGTCGATACACGGGAACTCGACTTTGGTGGAGGAACAATAGCATCAGCTGCTACCTCGCCTTTCTTCACGGGAAAGAACGGCCTTGATTGAGGAGGAATGGATGACTGCGGAGCGCAGCTCGATGATGAAGCTGTTGCTTGCATAGCCAGTATTTTCTCCAGCAGGAAATCTCCGCGGAGTTCAAGGCTGTTGAAGCAGTCGTCGTTCTCTCCACCATCCTGGAAGACGACACCAGATATTGGTGGTTGACTTTGCATGGTGTTGTTGATAGATTGAGCGCGGTTCCTCATTCAATCTAAGTAAAATCAAGGGCGTTATTATTGGGCAGTTGAGACTTGGTTGGTGGTTGCTCTCATTGGCGGCAGACAAAAGTATGTAATGCGATCCAATCTGACCAAAGGCAGCTTGAGCTTGCCTTGATCTGTCGCTCTCTAGAGATGAGCCATGCAATTTTAGGCTAATTTTAGGCCTGCTGCAAGCAGGATAGAAGGAATCCTAATCGTAATTGCTCCCGACTTGAACTTGAACGTATTTACGATTAGGGTACATGGGACTGTTACACAACGTCAGAAAAACATCAACCACGTCTTTGCTTTTTCTCTATCAAATATTCAACTTCAACGTAGGAATTGTTATGAAAATGGAAGAACAAAGATCGGAGGCAACGGAGCGGAGTATAAGTGTTTAAAAGGGTACAAGAGTCTTAAGTAGAGTATATAGATTGAATCTAGAAGCAAATTTAACTGTACTAATACGAATAACTAGCACGGACCAGGTGTCCGCTAGGATATTAAAGAGCGCATCGAGCGTGCATGCAGCGTTGGCAGCGCAAGCGAGCGGACCAGGTGACCACTTGCATTCCCCTCGAAGATTCATGAGCCCGTCAACGATGCGAACCCAATTTAGCAGCTCCTCATGGTCCGAAATCAGAAATCAGTCGCGTTCGTGAGTTCTAGCGGCGGCTCCGTAGTTAAATCCATCGTCTCGACAAGTACCCTTGTCTAGCGACATCACACACACACACACACTCAAATAAAGATAGCATAGATGCAGCATTGCTGTTCACACAGTTCACAGTTCACAAGCAACGTCTGGTTGATGTAACTTAGTATATATATATATGAAAAACATCAACCACGTCTTTGCTGTTTCTCTTCAATATTCAACTAAAACGTAAAATAGTGTTATGAAAAAGGAAGAACAAAGATTTGAGATGTCAACGGAGTAAAAGTGTTTAAGGGTACATGAGTCGTAAGTAGGAATAGAAATCACTAAGTACAGCTGTACAGTATATAATCTCAGATAACGAGAGTATGTCATTTATGGTATTGTACCTTATCTACTCTATCTACGAGTCTCAAAAATTTCCTTCTCCAAGTCCAAGTTGTTTGAACGCTTTTGGTAACACTCCTGCCCCTGCCGGCTATTATGTATGCATGGATGGTAAGCGGCTTCGGCATGCATGTTTGTGCAGCAGCACGTCAGCAGAGTAGAGATATTGGTGCGTCTGTAGGCAGCGGCGCTCATTGATTTTTGCAGGATATTCTATCACCGTGAAAACTCTTCTGTTCACTGTTCACGCTCTACACAGGACCAACAAATCATTGTTCATATCATAGTTCATAGATACACAACAACAACATGTCGTCCTTGAAAAATTCGCTCAAGTCCAAAAAGGGCAGAAAGAAATCATCACAACCTAGTCGGGGCGGCAGCGGCTTTATAGACTTGTCTCCTGTCATAGAGCACGATGAAGATTCAGCAGATATTCTCCGCGATAGATTAATAGGGAGGCAACACCAAAGACATGTACTCGATGCAAATAATCAAAAGTTTTATAGCTTAGATCATAATGACACCTATCTGTCAAGGAATAATGCACAGCATCATCGAGATTATTCTGATGACAGTGATGGAGGGGAGGGGGAGTGGAACACTTTAAATAATAATGATTTTACTCCGCCCTTTTGCAAAGATGGTTCAGATCAAGCAGCTGTTAAAAAGGTGTACACTGAAACGACTCAGCACGCAATAACTGACTTTGTCGAGTCTACAAATGCGCAACGATTGGAAGAAGAGGAACTGCTCAATCGAGCTATAGAACGGCGAGAGATGTTACATAATCGGATAACTGCTATAGAGGTTGCGAAGGCTGAGTTTGATACGTCGTCATCCAACAGCAATCGCCACCACCAGCAGCAGCAGTCATTGGAAAAGGAAAAGAAGAAATCAAAGAAGAAGAAGAAGCATCATCGTCATGCATCTTCCAACTCCGCATCATCATCATCTCCAGGTAGACCGTTTGATGAAGCCCCCCACAATAAAAAGCGATCAGGGCGAAAAAGGGCAAGTGTCGAAGACGATCGAAGAATGGATGCGCTCTCTGAAAGGATAAAGAAGGAGGCATCTGAATTTATGAACTTTGAATCCAAGTTTGCGGAGCAGCATCTTTTTGATGGGGATGATGAAACAACAAATGCTCATGAAAAATTTGCAGAGCAGCATCTCTTTGATGATGAGGAAATTCATCAACTCGATTCTGATTTTTTTCTAGATGCGGCCGATGTTGGGAATGGAGATAATTTAGATGGGGATGATACAGATGACGATTCATTATTTTATGATGCAAATGGTAATGACAGTGACGAAAGCAATGCACAACTATCAACCCTTATCGAAGAAGAATCACAATGCTCGGCAAGTGATACCTTAACAATACACTCTATACAATCTTCTGATTCGAACATGGATTCTGCCCTGTCTGGGGCCCCTACACCGTCACAACTATCTCGATATTCCAATATGGTACGGTTGGGTATTCCTGATGTTGCCGTTATTCGCTCTATGGAACGTGATGAAATAACAAACCCAGAATCAGTTTTACAGTCGCTGAAAAATGAGAACAATGTAGAGTTTGGATCTGCAACATCGCCGCGGTCATCGTCTATGTCTCCAAAACGGACCGCGAAGAAAAATAGTGGCAGCATAAGTGGAAGAGGAAAACAATCATCTTCGCTGTCTGCGTACACCTCAGATGAGGAGTCAAATGAAAGGCCTCTCCGCGATGATCCAAACTATACCAAATACTTCAAAATGATAAAAGCAAAGGTCCCACGTTCATGGGTAAAACGAGTTCTCGAAGTGGACGGGAGGGATGCTCGTATTTTGCAATTAGATCCTGACCGACCGCTATCTGAACAAGTGAATGGAGACGATATCGATGAAAAGGGAAATATTAATTGGAAGAATGTTGCAATCAATCGAACAGAGTCAATGGATTCTTCGGATTCTGATAGAGAAGAGAGGCCTGCTGTGACAATTCCGGTAGACATTGGAGCTTCTGTAAAGGCGGAACTAGCCGCAATGACAGCAAGGGCTGGCGAATTTGCACGAAAGAGATCAAGTGGGACCGATAGCTTTTCATTGAATGATAGAGTAGAAACAGATGTTTCCTCAACCCCGGCTGATATTTCCTCTGCCGCAATAGCTGCATCCAACGCCAGGTTGAATAGGCTCAAAGCTTTGAGGGTAACATCCGGCGACGCTGACTCGTCTATCAGCAAGATAGGTCGCCGTCGAGAGAATGTTGACGAAATCCGGCGGCGGGCTCCTCCACCGGCACAGCCAACACGGGTCGGCGCTCACCTACCTCGTCGGTTGCATCAGGTGGTGCCGGGAGTGGAAATCAAACTTATAACAATCTTCCATTGAAGGTAGGTTATTGCTTGAAGTCGTAATTGTTCGCAACTTATTGCCTCCATATTGTTGCTAACGCTATTCATATTGCTCTCTTTCAGGATGACCCTCGCTTTTCAAAGTATTTTCAAATGATACGATCGAGAGTGCCTAGATCATGGGTAGAACGAGTTATTGAAGTTGATGATAGAGATCCAGCAATTTTAGATCTTGATCCAAATAAATCTCTTGCAAGCCAGGTAGGGGATGAATCGACGGTGCAAAAGGATACGATTGATTCAAGCGTCGTTTCATTGGGAGCTACAGAGAGAAGTAGCTTTACGCGTAGTGAAAAAAGCAGTGATGCAGATGATGTTCGTATAGATGATATTGTTCAAAAGGATGAAGCGACAACTGAAAAATATGACTACGACAACGGCATATGGAGGAATGCTGCGCCAGTAACTGAAATCGACGATGTACAAGCTGTTGATGATCGTAGTGAGACTTCTAGTATCACAGCCTCACAAGTAGACAAGCCAAGGCTCGATCTTTCTAAAATGTCTGCCTTGTTGGATCGATTGGATCTGGAAAATGGAGCACAGAACGTTCCACAAGACAATATTCAAATTGCTGATCCAGAGAGGCTTGATAAGGTGCGCTCATATTCTACTGAAGAAATTGAAAATAGAGTTGCTGATTTGATAGAGAGGTTTGGATCAAGGAAGACTGAAGAAGAACAAAATGGCTCTTATCTCCATCACAAGGAGTTGTTGCGAACGAGTCAGACTGATATTGCCAAGCTCTCGAATCTGTTATCTTCCAAAATCAACGAAGATTGTGCTGATGCAAATCAGAATGATGATGTCACCAAAGAACAATATAATATTGAGAACTTGCCATCGCTTCTCACGCTGGTATTGTCGAAAATGGAGCAGAGTAACCAACAGCAGGAAACTGTGGAGCCAGTTGCAGATCAAAGTGAAAGTTCAGTTGCAGATCAAAGGGAAAGTCCAGTTGCAGATCAAAGTAATTCACGGCAGGACTCTACAAAACAAGTTGCAAATGAGACAACTAAATTTTCTCCACATGAAGCCCTTGGAGCTCTATTCGCAAAGCGTGCTGCGCAATCAGAAGACAAAGTACAGGAAATCTCGGAGTCGGATACAGCAGGTCAGTCACCATCTCCGCAAAAAGCCTTGGGGGCATTGTTTGCAAAACGTGCTGGCGAAGAGCAAAAACCAGTGGAATCAGTTCCGGACGAATCTACCAAACCATCTCCACACAAAGCCTTGGAGGCATTATTTGCAAAACGTGCTGCCCAGTCAGAAGATAACTCAGCGCCTATACTTAGGGAAGATCCTGAATATGCCAAATACTTCAAAATGATGAAATTGGGTATGCCGCGTGAGACTGTAATGCAAGCATTAGAACGTGATGGAAAGGATGTTTCAATTTTAGACCTTGATCCGGAGCTTCCTCTTGAGAAGCAAAAGAAGGATGCGGAAAAAGTTAAGCAATCCGCAACGGATGGTAAGAAGTCCGCATTGGAAGCGATGTTTGCGAAACGTGCTGCAGCTATGGGTACTTCTCCTGCACCTGGTATGGTAGCCGCCAAACCTCTGAAAGATGATCCTGAGTATCAGAAGTATATGAAGATGCTAAAGATTGGTATGCCTGTTGAAAATGTGAAGCAGGCACTTGAGCGAGACGGAAAGGATCCTCTCATTGCAGAGATGGACCCAACCAAATCTTATGAAAGTCAGAGGAAGAAGGAAGAAAGTGAAACTCAGGCGGAGGAGGCGGAAACAGACGTGCCGCTCAAAGATATGCCAGAATATGCCAAGTTCTTCAAAATGCTCAAAATGGGTATCCCGATTGGAGCTGTCAGACAAGCGCTGCAGAAGGAAGGCAAAGATCCTGATATCGCAGAAATGGATCCAAACGAATCGCTGTCCAGCCAGCAGAAAGCAAAGCCGGAAGTACCAGCAGATCCACCACTTCAAGAAGACCCGGAGTACATGAAATTCTTCAAAATGCTGAAGATGGGCATACCAGTTGGTGCAGTGCAGAATGCTTTGAAGAAGGAAGGGAAAGATCCAGAAATCATCAATATGGATCCTGCGAGACCTCTGTCCGCGCAAAGCAAATCAAAGAAAACTGAAGTCAGTCAACCAAAGAAGAAGAAGCTAAATCCACCCAAGGTGGCTAGAAAGCGTTTGCATTGGAACAAAATTGACGAGTCTAAACTTGATGCGTCATCTTTCTGGAACCAGGCAAAGGATCAATCTCTGCAATTGGTTGGCCTGGACATTGATAATGATGAATTTGCCAATCTATTCACTGCGCCAATAAACAATGAGGCAGCACCTAAAAAGGCGACAAAGCCTGATGTCAAGAAAAATTCTTCAAAGCAAAAGGTGCAACTCATCGATAGCCGACGTCGAATGAATGGATCCATTCTGCTTGCCAAGTTCAAGGTTGACTACAATGTACTTGCAAAACAGGTCAACACCATGGAATATGTCAAAGCTGAGGCCAATGAGCTGCGTGGAATGATGCAACTCTTACCCACGAAAGATGAATCTTTAGCTCTTCGGAGTTACTTGCCACCTATGGATGCACCTCGCTCTGAAATTGATGATTCGATCAACAAGTTGGGTGAATGTGAACGATACATGGCGGTGATGCTTGACGTTCCAGACGCCAACTCTAAATTTGAATGCATGGTGTTCAGAGCTGAGTTTGAATCACACGCTGAAAGCATTCGCGATGGCACAAAAATGCTTGCGGAAGCGTGCAATGCTGTAAAGAATTCAGAGCGCTTTCAAAGTTGCTATTGTATTGTTTGAAGCTTGGAAATGCGTTGAATACTGGTGGTTCAAATGAAGGTGTCTCGGCGATCACCCTTGATTCATTGTTGAAACTGGCAGAGGCAAAGGCGTTTGACAGGCAGACAAGCGTGCTTCACTATTTGGTATCAATTGTGCAGAAGAACGATGCTGATGTGCTCAAGTTGTCGGACGATTTTGCCCCCGTCAAAGCTGCTGAGAGAGTCGCTATGGACATGCTTTCCTTGGAACTAAAAAAGATGGATCAGGGTAATGAAAAGCTGCAGGCTGTCGTTAAAAAGAATTTACCCGAGCCATGTGATTCAGGATCCGAAAGAGAAGAGGACGATCTCATTGATTCAACACCCATGGGGCGATTTTCTATCAGCGCTGCGTCCAAAATCCAGTCACTCTCCAATGAGTTTTGAGGATGTCAGGAGTAGCTTCACCGACCTGCTTCGCTTTTTCGGAGAAGACAGTTCCATGTCTCCGGAGGCTTT
This sequence comes from Skeletonema costatum, assembly GCA_018806925.1. Classification (NCBI taxonomy): domain Eukaryota; phylum Bacillariophyta; class Thalassiosirophyceae; order Thalassiosirales; family Thalassiosiraceae; genus Skeletonema; species Skeletonema costatum. The sequence goes on from JAHBBA010001260.1 coordinate 69,096, forward strand.
CTTTGGTACAATCAATACTTTTGTATCCATGTTTGATCAGACACACAAAGAGTTGGTGAGGAAAGAAGAGGCGAAGGCGCGAAGGAAGAGGATTGAAGAGAAACAACGACTACGCAAGGAGGAGATGGCTGCAAAGAAGGCCAAATCATAGCGTTTAGGTTTATTCTGCTGTAACATTATGATAGTATCATGCTGTTTATATCGTACTTGATAATAACGTACAAACTGTGCGTGTGCCAACGTGCCTGCTGCCTCTTATCGTTGTACATTCCACAATCACGTCAAATCAACCACCTCATTACTGTGGTTGTTGAGATTCGCTCTGTGCTGACTAATCGATAGCGTGGGTAATGTAGGTATAAATAACTTTGTAGAAGATGTCACCTAGCATGGGCTCCATAAAAACAGTCCATTCATTTGATTGCCATTCATAATACCATCCTGCTCTCCCTTGCCACACCCTCAAAATACACTCCTTTTGCTCCTCCGACGGTGCATCCATCTTGGCATTCTCCCTCCTCTTTAGATAATTAATGGCATCATCTCTATCAAAACATCCGTTCAATGCTACTGCCCAAATCATTGTATCGACTAATCTATTTCGAGTAAATCCTTCAATTTGTCCTCTGCAGCATGGACATTCCGTTGGCTTTCCATTGGCATTGCCATCGTCATTTGTACAATTGATTGACGCCAAGTGTGTCTCTGCACATTCTTCACAAAAATTATGTCCACATGGATGCACTGCAACAGTCTTGCAAAAGATTTCATAACACAACGGACATTCGGTACTATTTTCAATCAGTACCTGTGCTCCCTGGCGCACACCTGGATGCTTTGTGTCGTTTGGCATCACCATTATCATTCGTTGCTGTTGTTGTATCGGTAGCCCCCCTCTTTCTAGATGCAACACTCTCAGGACTATTTATAACTGCACCATTCGATTCTATTTTGACCCGATAAGCAATCCCCGTAGCTCCATACAAAGACAGGATGGACCCATCTTTCACATGAAAGGGTTGGTTGACTGGTTTCACAATCAGTGTACCATCCAAATGAACCCAATGTTGATCTACACCCTTTCTCATCTTAATCCAAGCCGTGACATTATCACTACCACCACTAGTATCATTATTACTCGTTCTCGTCATTCCAATGTCACACAAAGATCTCGAAATCTTGGTCCACCTAATTTTCGCAAACTCACTCCGTCCCAATTTCACCTCACAGGAATAATTCCCCTCCTTGTCCATCCGGGCATATCGCGTGGGTTCAGGAGGGTTATCAATGCTGTCATCCACATCGACAATGTCATCGCTTTCGGAGCAGAGTTTGAGCCAGAGGGTGGGGCGGCTTTTTTGGGAGACTTCTGGTGGATGGTGCCGTTCGTCGTTTGTTTTGTCATCATTGGTGGTGGCAGTTGTGGCGTTATCGCCGGTAGTATTGATGGATAGAGCTGCTGCGCATTGAGCTTGGCTTAGAGGGATGAGCTTTAGGATGGGATAATTGGTACTACTACTGCTTGTGGGTGCATTCCCTGCTGCTGCTGCTGCTGATGGTGCCGAAGCCATCGTTCTTGAGTGGTAGAAAAAGTTGTTATGGTTGAGTCGGAAATTTCATTTTGGGCGGGTAAAACGGCCGACATAATTACTGCCCGTCCTCTTACTGTAGGAATTAGTACTATGGCACTGAAAGAACCGTTTTTACCCGCGTCAGCAAAAATCACGTAAAAGTTGATGATGCTTGATGCTTGGCATGGGCACTCTTCTGATGGCGAAAGCGTCCGCTACCAACAAACTATCATCATGATGTGAATACATACTTATTTACTTTTTTTAACGACGTCTACTGCCCCTACCCCATGTCCCCCGCCCACCCTGCTTTCTCTTCTACCCCTGCTGCAACGCACGGGCTCTGAGCATCGCAGACATTTCTTTCCCAGTTTCATCCACCATACTGGCAAAGGCACCTTCACGCTCAATCAACTCTTTCGGGCTACCATGCTCCACTAAACCTCCATTATCCAGAACCACAATTTTATCATAATCAATCAAAGTATCGAGACGATGAGCAACTGCAATAATTGTTGCACCTACAAAACTTTCAGCCACGGCAGTCTGCAATAACTCATCGGTAGAAGAGTCAACATTGGCAGATGCTTCATCCAAAATCAACACCTTGCTCTTACGAAGGATTGCACGTGCCAAACAAAGCAACTGACGCTGCCCAACGCTAAAGTTACCACCATTCTCCGCCACAATGGTATCCAACTCGTCTGGAAGTAATTTCACAACGTCGTACATGGATACTTGCAATAGAGCTTCGTAGATGAACTCATCTGGGACAGTTTGGAAGGGATCCAAGTTTTCGCGGAGGGTGCAGCCACCTCCGAATAGCACGGGTGTTTGGGGTATGACGCTGATGGAGGAGCGTAGTTTGCGTAGCCCAATTTTGGAGATGTCCTGAAATTGTGCAAGAGTGACGGTAAAGTGAGTGGAGGGATGCATGAATAGCAAAGAAGTTATCACAGTATCTCACGAACTTACAATACCATCCACGACAATTTGTCCACTCTCAGCCTCCAAGAGACGCAACAAAGACTGCAGCAGGGTGCTTTTGCCACACCCAGTTTCTACCGACGATTCCTTGAGAACGAGAGAGAAAGGCATGTGGAGGAATGATGTGTGAGCGTCAGTCTGTGAAATAAAAGAAAGATGATAACTCATGAAGATCCACTTACCGACACGAGAGCCGCCATCAATCTTGAAAGACAAGTTGCGAAGTGAAAGGGGGAGGCCATCTCGATAACGGACGGAGAGATCTTGAATTTCGATGGAACCGCTTTTGAGGCCAGTTAGGTGAGACTTGGTTGTCATATTCATTGGTAAAAGCCGCTTCGGAGGGCAAATCACAGAAGTTCTGGATTCTCTCGACTGATATCATATTGTTGATCACCTGTGCGGACTGTAATTGATGCATTTATGGGTCGAAAATGAGTGTCAATACAATGCAATTCATTGTAAACGATGTCAGTGTGGATGTGTCGAACACTTACCTGGCGAATCATGTATTGAAAAAGCATTGAGAGCTGAAGCAACAAACTAAGAGTCAAGCCGAGAACACCTGGATCAATTCGAATCAATTCCTTGTCATTCATGATAACAGCTGCGAAGCTCACGATCGCAGTAAACACCGCCATGATTGTGTCCATGCGGAACCCGAGCCAACGCTCACATGCGATGAATGCAAAGAATGATCTTGAATGAGCGTCGTGTAGCTTTGAGAATTTCTTCTGGAAATATTCAATTGCACCGTTGGATCGAATTGTGGCGATGCCGCTCAAGGATTCCGACAGACAATTGAAGATGGGAGACCGTGCCATACCTTCAATTCTCTTTAATTCTCGTGATGTCTTGAGGAAAATCCCTCGCACACGAAGAAAATACCACACCAATGGTGGAAGAAAGATTGCCGTGAGCGGAAGGATAAACAACGCGGATACCAATGCACCTATCGTCATGAAAAGGATAACCGAAAAGTCGAATAGTGCAACGGGCAACTGATCATCTGCAATGCCAACCTCGGCTGAGAATCGATTTAGGACACGCCCCAGGCTATTTGTATCAAAGAATTCTAGCTTTGCTCGAAGAACAGATTTTGCCATATCGTTGTGAAGACGCTTGGATGCCTCAATTGTGAGGTGGAAATACATGATGGCACGAATCAAGGCGAATCCACCAGCGGCTAAGCACAGGCCAAACACAGACGCGATGATGGAGATAGACCACTGATCATCAGCGGGTAGATTCGCCCATTTGCCTATGAATGTAATGCACGCCAGGGCTGAAGCTTGAGTAACACAGAACACTAGCAGCAAGGCAAGACCTGCTAACGGACCTCCGGGCATTGCTTTTATGTAACTCTTGAAGGTATTCATCTTGACGACACCACTTGTGCTGACTTCCGTGTCCTGTTTCTTCTTGATTGCGGTGGAAGAAGATACTGGTGGCGTTGCAGGATTATTCGTCAAACCTACGCCATGATCAGTTGAAGCTTTACTCAACTCTTCGTGTTCTTTGGGACAATCGTTTGCGGACGATGTCAGAGATAGCCTTCCTCCCGACGCGGCGACACATTCTTGATACGATCCAGTGCATTCAATGTGTCCAGTGTTCATCAAGATGCACCTCTCATTTACTGCAAAGTGATGCTGGTGGGTAACGAGAACAACACACTTTCCTCTCTCTACGAGGTTTTTGATTGCTGCTTCAAAGAGATGACGACCAACTTTTGCGTCGACTGAAAAAAGAGATATAGTCAATGTTAGTGATGCATATTTGGATCAGTTTCAGCCAAGCAAAGAGAATAAGACGTACCTGCTGCAAGTGGATCATCAAGTAGTACAATATCACTATCACGGTAAAGCGCCCTTGCGAGAGCGACACGTGCACGTTGTCCTCCACTAAGTTGACTACCGCATTCGCCTACGAAAGTTTCGTCGTGATGAGGCATCTGTAGAAAATCTACGTTCAGTCCACATGCCAACACAACACGCTCATACAATTCGCCATCGAAAGGGCGTCCCATCAAGATATTATCCTTGACATTTCCGTCCATGATCCAAGGGTCTTGTTGTGCGTAGGCAATGGAATACCCGGCCTTTCGGTAGTGACTTCCATTCGACAGCGCTAGCTCACCAGCTAGAAGTTGCAAAAGCGCACTTTTGCCTGACCCGACTTGTCCTAAAATGCAGGTCAGTTGACCCTCAGCAAAGTTGGCATTGATATTATCAAGAGCCATAATTAGATGCGGGTAGTAGTCGACTTTTTCGGGATCTCCGTGTGCTCCATCAGTGGAATCTGAAAATGACTGCAACTCTTTCTCTACCAGAAGTCCATTCCCATCGTAATTCCAGTGGCAAGTGACGTTTGATAAGGTGATAACAGTTGTAGAGCACGGAGTGCTAGCATTGATAGGACGCACTTCTATTCTGTGCTCGGGAGTTTGGAGAAAACGTTGAATGCGACCAACTGAAACTTTGGCCTCGGTCACTCCCTGGGTCGGATAGTAATAGGAGAACAGTTGTTAGGTCAATATGCATATAAACAATATACGAACCACGTGACAAACAAGGCAAACTTACCATCACTCCCAAGGACAAACATTTCGTCAACTCGATCTGAGCTAGGTTGAGAAGCACGAGTGTGGAGAACACGTTTCGAGAAGTTAACGTCCCACCACTTCCTACATGGACAGCGAAAATCACAGCAGCGGAAACAATATTTGCAACAAAGAATAATGCTTCATTCCTAGCTCGATACCAGTTCACGAGCTGGATCTGATCCGTCTCTTTTGCCCTAATCGCGGCGATTCTATCCTCGAAATTATTCTCCCATCCTTGCATTTTCATCACTCTGACACCAGAAGCTGCCTGAGATGTCAATGTCACACGTTTATCAGTGATCATTGAAATGCTTGAACGAAGGGTCGAGAATTTTTTGGATAGAAATAACTGCATTGGTATGAAGAGAAAGACCAACAAACCAAACCCAGCCACAAAAGACCATCCTATTCCAACGCAACCAAGTACGAGGATGACAATTGATAGCAATGGTGCCCAGATGATGTAGGACCCGAAAGCTGTGGCAAGCAAGAACCGCTCGCAGTCGTTACTTGCAAGATTCACCACATGCCCGGCAGAAGAGGAGTCGTTTGACTTGAGGCGTAGTGCTTTCTCGTGGATTGCAGCAACAGCAGAGATTCTGTACTGCATCCTGTAGGCAAAAGAGTTGAGATTGGTTAGAGTTAGGAGATTGGGTTGGTTAGACTGTAAGGCGCAAAAGCAAATGTAGATTAAACATCATGATGGTGTGTGCTTACCCCTTATGCCACGCGAAAAAGAATGCGTGGTGTAGACTAGTGATAGACACGATTCCACTAAGAGAGAGTAGTCCAGCCCAACGAATACTATTGCCGTCTCGTGTCTCGATCGATTGAAGGAGACAACCTAATGCATATGCTTGCACCAACTTGCCGACAGAAGAGATGAACATGCATAGTTGGACAAAACAAAGTCTCGACATGAAGTGTTTGACAATCGCTCGGAAAAGATTAGGGTACGCTTCTTTCGGTGGACTACTTGGTCGAATAATGCTAGAAATGTTGGCATCTAGGTGATACTTTTTCATCACCTCACCCGCACGTTCCTTCTCACTGTCCCACATCTCTTGGAAAGTCCGCAAATTGAAGGTGGCAGTGTCGGCTTCAATTACATCTGGAAGGCTCTCCTCTGAGGTAAGCTTGGCCTTCTTTACCATCAAAGCACTTGGCCAGATGAAGAACACTTTGGAGATGATAGAGGCGTTTGTCAATGGACTGGGTGAACGTAGATGTTCATCAGTATTATCATCGTCCATTGAAAATGTACTGACATGAGTGGCAGAACCGAGAGAGAATCACCGATCTTTTTTCTTAGAGGAGCCTCCTTTCCCAACTTCTTGGGAATCAAAGCAAGCCTCTTCGACCATGGTGACGTTGCAAGCGTTTATTTGCTGGAGATAAAAGCAGTGGGAACGTGATTATTAGAGTGTGAGTATCTAAAACTGATATGCGGCAAAAAGATACCTCTGTGTGTGGTTATATCCTATTCTCTACTCTGCCATCTCTCATTCTGAATACCACGCGATGCTTATATAACAGGCTCATACGGCAGGCCCATCCAATGAGAAATCAAATCAGACAGGCATGATAAATTACCAAGCTCAGGAGATACACGCACATCAAAACGACGTCGCAGGTAAGATCTGAACCATCTGAGCTATATACACATCAACTCATTCGAATGACAGCCCGTGACAGACGCCCGGCGCTGAGGAAGATTCCTCCTTTCAACTCAGCCATATTACGTTTGCATTTACCTTGGGAATGGTGAAGGAGAATTGGATGCGGATTAGAAACTGCTTTCAGTTGTTTGTCAAAGAGATTATGGGGTGAGCACGAAGATGAAGGAGAGCTGAGCAAGGAGGTATCGGTTTTGAATAATGGGAGTCCATGGTATGTGGAATCAACATAAGAGGGAGAGGGTTTTTAGTAGGGTGTATCGTAGGAGGATGCCTAGGCTTCTACACGACACATCAAAGCAATGTTAAAAATGAGGAATATGGTACCTCTAGTGGAGAGTGTAGTAGGATCGTGCCACTCACACTCTAAAGACATCTCCCACCCCCAAATAGTGTATAATTTGCTTCATCTGCAGCAGCATCTGAAGGATGTTTTGGATGTGTGTGTAGACGCACCAATTTCCGAGCCCGTAGCCTGTCCTTTGGTGTATCATCGCAAGTGGGCATCAATTTTTCGGGCGTTGTTAGTTGTGGTTGTCGTTGCGTCTTGTGTCTGTTGTGTGTGTCGTGGTTGGTGGGCGCTGGCGAGTTGGAGGAAACTGTATCCCGGCTCCCAGAAAGGAGAATCAAAAGGCTTAGTTCGACACATGAAGACACTTTTGTAGACAAAAGGGTGCAGAGACCTTCTAGGATGTTAGAAAGTCTTCGATACCTTACTTGCCCACCAACTCTAGAAATTGTTATGTCAAGGTGTCACTTTTTGTGCATTTAGATTCCTGAACATACTACGCTACTGCTACTGCATCCTTAACAACACATGAGGAGGGGTAAGACTATTTCTCTAAAGGTTATCGTAACGTTTTGGAAGGATGATCTGTTCTGGCAGTTCTTTGTGCGCGAGAAGAGCGGCTGCTCCGAAAAGACCGAGAGGTGCACCCGTTCCAAGCTTTCCCGCAGGCTGCCAGATACACATCATTACGGCTGCTCCTGAAGCAAGAGAGCGCACTTTGTGGGCATTTTTGAGAGCACCCATGCATTTGGTGGAGTACACAGTGCTTTGGTGATAGACGTCAAACACGGCGGTCCTATCCACTGGGTTCAATGCGATATCTCCCTTGTACGGAATGCGACCCTTGGAGAAATCCTTGATCCATTTACGAAAGGTAATGACAGGTTTGTCGGCACTTGTGGGTAAGATAGCATCCGCATAGCGGTCAGATTTCTCCCCTTTGGTCTTGGCAAGCGAGTATTCCCTGGACTCTGCCATGTGATGCTCTTGAGAGTGGATGTGAATCAAGTCTTCATTGACAAAGCGATTGGCTGTAGAGTTGTACACATCAACGAATACAGCAGTTAGGAACAGTGTGACAATCTATGTGAATGATACGTAGAAAGTGACTTGTGAAACAACTTACTAGCATAATTGACCATAAAAGCTGGGAGCATCTTCAATTTCAGGATGCCATTCATTTGCCCGTCACGTCTTTTGTTACCCGTAGAAGGCACCTTTCCTTCTTTGGTCTTAATCACAGTCTGACGTGTGATAATATTCGACCATCCAGGCGATGCGGGTGTAACGAATGCCCGAATGACATACGCTGCCCCATCATCCGCAACTGAGAGAGGTAGATGCGAAGACGAACATATGGGCGGGCAAGTGAGTTCAAATGTCATGATAACGCTCAAACATAAACAAAGTACACTCACGGGGTGTATTGATAGAAAATACCCAGGCGCTTCAAACTTGTCGGTGTATGGAAGTACCCCCTCGAAGCGAATATTCATTTCAAAGCCATTCTTTGTGGGCTTCTTGGTCACTACGGTATCAAATGGAATCGCCTCATCGTAACGATCTCCAACTGTGCCGTGATGGGCTTGTTGAACATGAGCTGGGTCCATCGCATTCTCAAGGAAGAAATCCCAGCTTGTAGAGATGAAGAAGTGGTGGCACATGTTAGATTGCCACTGAGTGATATCAAACATCCAACATTTACCACATACATTACATACCTGACAGGCACTCTACGGAATGAATAGGGTGAATTGACAACTCTATCCTTGTCCACACCCAATGCTTCAGGATCAAACGCTTCGGGGGCGGGGTAAGTTCGGACTCGATGCGGCTGCTCAAAGAGAATGACGTGTGTTATTTGTATCCATATTCTGCGTGCAAAACAAGAATGTTACTCATAAAATGAAAATAGGAGTACTTACGCATCAGATCCAGAAGCTGGCCAAACATAAAGTAAGCCACGTTTCACCTTCGTTGGGAATGCATTGCAGCTAGACTTTGGGTTGTCGATGATGCGCTGTAGCTCGTTCTTTGAGGCAACAGGCACAGCGGTGAGATTCCCATCTCCTTCCCACCTCCACCCGTGGTATGAACAAAGTAGGGGTGCCGTCATCCTCCACGCGGCCTTCGCTTAAAGATGCCCTAGACAAACGACAGACAACACACAACAAACAATTGGATGTGAGAAAAGCTTCGATGTGTAAAATAAGAAGGATCATATAAATATCGCATACTTACTTTCTGTGAGGACAAGCATCCGCAAAAGCACGCCAGGTGCCTTCTTCACGGCGGGCGTCTTTGGGGCGAGAAAAGTTTGGATCCCAAATCCAACAGGTTTTCCTTCCTTGTTCACCACGGCACCATCGTTGTACACGACAAGTTTCATACCAAGCAGCTCAAGAGGAGTGGGCTTCTCGGAATCGAGTACATCAACCGGGAAAAACAGGATGCCATGCCTTGAACCAATCAAACTCATTGGCCTCCACTTCGCTGGGAGCAGTGATGTGATTCGTAGTAGAAAGGGGATCAGGTACGATATGGTTGTTCTCGATCTTGCTTTGGCTGTGTTTTGCGATACGCCAGTTTCAAGTTGTGACGTTGGGCCTGCACTTGAAGATTGGAAGAGGGCGAGAAAGGCTGCCGACGATGCGGACAACGTGAGGAGAAAGGCACCGATGGTAAATGACTTAAAGATGGAGAAGGGCATAGTTTTAAATGGATTTCTGAAGAAGATAGAAAGAATGAAGGAAGTGATTTGTGTGAGCAGGAAGTATCGATACTAAAGAAAACATTTACCATACTCTTATTCTCGGGATAGTCAAAGCAACACAATAACTGGAAGAGAGCTAACATGAGTACATCCAACGTTTGTCCAAGGTAGCAAATGTAGGTCAATCAAATGCAGCATACAGATATGAAAGCGATACCGCAAATCATCTCTAGGAGGACGCAATGCAAAGGCAAAGCCAGCAGCCGTAGCCGCAGCCTCTTCCTCTCTCGTTCGGCGACACACGAAGTTTAACTTTACTGTCACGTTTGCACGTACCTTTGACTTTGAAGTGAATAGTGTGTTTGTAGACGGATACGAAGTTGATGTTGAGTTGTGGCTCAGCTGAAAATTATGAGGATGAAAAAGTACACACAAGTAAGATGGAAGAGGCGAGATGATGTTCGAGAAGAGGTATCGTTTTGAATAATGGGAGTCCATGGTATGTGGAAACATCAAAGGGAGAGGGTTTTTCGTAGGGTGTATCGTGGGAGGTTGCCTAGGTTTCTACACGATGCATGGTGAAGACAACTACCATATCAAAGCTGCTATTAATCAAAGCAATGTTAAAATGAGGAATACAATACTTCTATTGGAGCATGTAGATGAGTAAACGATGACATAAAGTGGAGATGGGGAAGATGTGAACTATCCTTCAGTTCATCTATACGAAGTGAATCGGATGACATCTTTCTACTTACATAAATTACTTCTCAATTTGCCAAAAGTCTGTACAAATATATTAGTTAATTTTAGCTACCATTAAGAGAAATACAACATTTAGATCAAGGCCACGGTCACGTTGTGAGAGTTGATCAAATATTTGCCTGACGAAGAAGGCGGAACTAGGACGAAGCGGCCTGTAGCTTTGAAGCAGACCAACTCAGTAACCTTTTGAACGGCACTGAACTCAGCGATGTAGATGGAACCTGGCTCGCCAATCTCACCAGTTTGAACAGTAGACCTTCACCTGAAACTTCAATGCATGCGTTTTGGGAAAATGGAGGGTTTGTGGCGTGCAGTCGAAAGACATGAGCTTCAAGCCATAGTCCTGACCAACATCACGTTTCTTGAAAGGAATGTGCGCACCTGTAAGCTTTCCGATCGCCATACCAAGAAGATCACAGCTGTGGAAGATCATTGATGAATGAGGGAGGCACGGATTATCGTGAAAGTGACCGCTGCAATCGTCAAACGTAACTGGAGGTAATGTTCCTTCCATGCATACCCAGTCTTTGTCGAAAGATGAATATGCCTTGATGTTTTGAAGCTTGCTGCTCAGATTCTCGTAAGGATTTGCGCTTGGGTAGAGAGACTTAGTCTGAGTGGACGGAGGAGGGAATTTCCTCTTGAACAAAGACGAAGAAATGATGAAAGTACCTGACTTCATGCGCCAAATAGTGTCTTTTGTTTTCAGCACACCATAATATTTTGCTGATCGTTTGGTCATACCATTGCACCTGCATTTTGGTTAAGAGTAGTATAATGAAAAGCAACAAAGACTATTAGCAAATGTTCTCATCTCCAGAACAAGCAGCATCGTTGCCAGATGGACTCACGTCATAAAGAATACTGGATCAGAAGCTTCTTCCAAGAAAGCTTCACAATTCGCGATACTTGAAATCTCATTCTTCAACCATTTGTCGTGGGCTGGGTTAGCATCAACGCTGTAAACTTCGGCTGGATAATGGTGTCTTTTCTTGACAGGGTTGGCAAGGACTGCAGCGGTAGTACATACGCAGCCTGCAGCACGTAGGAAATCAAACATAGAGATTTCACCTGTTTCTCTACCAATGGGAGCGTCTCTTTTGACAGTACAGATGATACCGTGGCATTCACCAGTGACATCATCGACGATTGCGTTCTCGTTTTCTAGAGAATAGTATGGCAGTGTCACATCGAGGTGCTTAGACAAGTCTTTCTTGAAATCGATCTTTACCAAATGCTTAGCCTTCTTGGGAGCTGCAACTTTGTTTGTTTTGAATTGAGCACTGGTGGTAGAAATAACGGTGGATGTGACATTCCTTACATCAATCTGGATGTTCTTGCGATACATTAGATCCGATTTGAGACGTTGTGTGGCATCCACTTTCAATGAGGATGAAGGAGAGAAGGCTGCCGACGGAGCGGACAGCACAAAGAGAACGGTACCGATGGTAAAGGACTTGAAGATTGAGTAGGTCATCATTAAAATGATTCTGTGAGGAAGAAAGAAGAAGCAATAACGGATGGCGGTGTGAGTAGGCGTGACCGGAGATCATTGAGCATACATACAGCCTCACAACATCTGACATCTCCTGCTGACACCACATCCCCAATAACTTGGCTGATAATATGCACACATCACCACGTATTACTTCCTGGATCTGACGGCTGTGGAATATTGAAGAGTTGCACCCTCGCTGCGGAGCGAGCACATCATCAACACGATACCGCAAACATCTCTGAGCCGCAGCTGGCTGCCGACCGCCCGCAGCTAACCTGGCCCCAAGGCCACTTCAAACATCAGCTTGTACATACCTATTGAGAGTTGAAGTGACGAATCAAAGGTAGGCAGAGAGTTGTTGAGTATACACTTCTTGCGTTTGTTGCAAGTACTTATGTTGTGGTGTGAAAGTGGCAATTGTGATGCCGCTGCATGCACCCAAGTCAAGTGGAGTTGGAGAAAGTGTAAAATGTCCCGCGAATCTCTGGAAATGGCGCGGCGACGTCTCTCTTTTCTCTTCCCTTCGTAGTTGCGGCCTCCGAAAGTGGCAAACAACCATGTCGTGACAAGCGATTGATTGGTGCATTCTATTTTCTGATCTTATTGATATCGACGGACCTGCGTACATAATGAGCTGTGGTACTGCATTGCCCAACTTCGTGTCGAGTAGTCTCAGAACACTTGCTCTTCCTCATGACGGCAGAATTTCCCTCGGAACAACGAGGGCTCTCGCTTTAGTTGGTGCAGCCTTCTTCTTGATCTCTGCTGTCTTGCTGTTCAAGTTCGTTATTGCGATGAAGGAAAAGTGCAATTTTGCAGCGGCCCTCGCCAAGATGCCGCCTAGAGACGCATTTGCAGGCAAAGTTTGGTGGATATCTGGTGCATCGTCAGGTTACGGCCGAGCTCTTGCTCTCCATCTTTGCTCACACCACGATGACGTCAAAATCGTCCTCTCCTCGCGAAGGAAGAGTGTCCTTGAGGTAGTTGCAGAGGAATGCCGTAGCATAAATGACAGTATCAATGTTACGGTGTTGCCAATGGATCTTACCGATCTTGCTTCTCTCCCGTCCAAAGTTGAGGAGGCGCTGTCTTTGTTTGATGGTCGCATCGATGTATTGGTCAACAACGGTGGAGTTACAACAAGGTCAATGGCTCGGAATTCAAGCTTTGATGTGGATATGCATGTTATGAATGTGGACTTTCTTGCTTATGCACAATTGACAAAATCGATTCTTCCGAGTTGGGAGAAGAGCCAGGGTACACCAATGATTATCAACACATCAAGTGTAGCTGGTAAGATTGGAGCTCCTATGCGTACAGCATATTGTGCAGCTAAATTCGCTATTCATGGTTGGTTCGAAGCTTTCCGGATCGAACAGAATGTCGCTGGAAACCCAGTCGACGTCTTGAACGTGGTGCTTGGTTCCACAAAGACTAACGCTGCACGTAACGCCCTAACAAGTTCACCTGATATCAAGTTTGGAGAAGATTGTGTCGACAGGAATATCGAGGGAGGTCTTGATCCTGATTTTGTTGTTGCAAGGGTTGTAGCATCGGCCTATGCGAAACATGATGAAATATGGATCGCACCCCGAATGGAAATGATGATTTTGTTTTTGAACCAATATCTACCTGCATCTGCAAAGAAAGTTTTATCAAAGAAGTTGGCTAAGCAGTATATCATTGAAAAGAAATGTACTGCAGAGAAGTAGGTAGGAAGTGAAGGATAGTATGTAGTTGGTTACGTACGTAGCTGATGAGAGTAGGTCAATGTACTGTTACAGTGTTTGAGGTAATTATTTTAGATACATAGTGTCTTCAAACACAACACAAATCACAAATAATCACTCAAACTCAAACCTCAAATGAAGTGACGATGACAACGCTGCTACTACTATTGTTCATCACACGCCTCCTATGGACGGCAGATGCTGCCGAGTATCTAATATCAGGCATCGCCGACACCGCTCAAGTCTTCAGCAATGGATCTGTGGATTTAACTCGGCACCATCTCGTGTGTTTCCGACACGATGTTTATCAAACCAGCTTCGATCCAGAAACATGTTGCAGTCAACTCTATCTAAAAGGATCCATCGAGAAGGACCAGGTCAAATACTGTCTTGATCACGTGGCAGAGGTTTCATCCATTGAATCATATGGGAGTGTATCACCTGCTTATTATCTTGCTATAGATTCATCAGTAACGTTGGATTCGTATCATGAAAAACAATTGTTTCTGGATAACATAAGTTCGTACCGCCAACACCGCAGCTTGCAAGTGGTGGAAGATAAGGAAAAGGAAACTTTGCTAGATGGATACAAAGGTGTTGACGCATTTTCGCCTTTTCATTTGACGGGCTTTATGCCCAGTGGCCTTCATGACGAGGATACTGAGAGATCGTCGTTTCCACTCTTTGGAATAGCAGAGGGCAGTCTATCAAATGAAGGGGGGATGCACCGCTCCTTTGGACAGACGGTTCATTTCTCCTTTCTAGATCTACCAAACAACAATGACGCTCGTTATCGGATGAAACTTAGTGCCACAGTACTACTGCCCATTACGGAAAGTGTGTTTATTGATGCAGATGATCCATTGATCGTGGAGTATACAAAAGACTCTCCAGATGGTATCAAGTGCAGAGCAAAGTTTGCATCTAAAGGTGCTTCCGCATTGGATACATCAACATTGGAAAACGATTGCAACATACAATTCACAACATCAGAAGTGATCGATATTGAACAACCTTCATTTGCAAGTAGGCAGTATGTTGTTGTTTATCACATTTCAGCTTCATTGGATTTTGACTACTGTCATCATGAAGGGACGGAAGGGTTTGAGTTGCTCATCGACTACGGGACAACTCTTCATATACGATATCCATCACCCATACTCAACCAAACAGGAGTTTTTGAGGTTGGAATTGTTCCAATTGTAATACAACAACCAGTCTTGTACTCGACAATGGCAAACGTCCAATGCTTGACGCTAGATTGCTCATTTGATAGGAAGTATATTCTCCAGACGGATGTATCTGCTTCTGAATTCGGTACAAACAAGGCATTGGATATGCCAGAACCAGTTCTTATCAATGTCGCTGCTGGAATAAACGCTGATTACTGGTGGGTTACTTTAATAACCATGTCAGCAGCAGTTGTTGGAGGAATTGTCGTCATAAAAAGTATTGATTCAGTAAGCCAATGGTCTTAGCGCACTTCTTTACTTTTACAACATCGCATTACGAACTAACATATAGATCATTTTACAAGTGTTATAAATGTTTGACCTAAGGTTTGTCTTCAATCTTCAAAATGTACCTGTGAGTATTGCTGCAGCTCATATCGTACCCAGTCCTTACGTATCCGAATCTCCACACAGTTGAAATAGAAAGTGCTTCTGAAGCATGCTTCAATAAAATCATTAAAGCAACAGCGTAACAAACACTAAATCGACAAACTGCATGACTTGCTATACAAACTGGCTTTTATTTTCAATAAATTGCAAGCGCTTCTTATGCCATCTCCAATGCACTCACTCTTCTCGTGCCTGATTTGCCGTTGTTTTTCTTTTCTTCTTTCCTCACTTCGTATGGTCGTCCCCCAAGTAAAGGCAGTCTAAAGCATCCCAGCACGCCACTAAATAGAACTGATTCAAAAAACGGGTAGTATACAAACAATGAAACTGCAAACTCTATGCAGTATGCTTTCATGAACTTGAAGTCTTCTAATTCAAAGTCTTTCACGCTGTCAACTATATCGGTGAGTGTTGTATTGTTATCCTGGATATAGGGAATCTCTGTCTGACCCTCCCCATCCATCTTTGCCCTCAAAATTACAATAAATGATGCCGCTGCAATCACTAATGCCACGAGCAACACCACCAGATATGTACCGAAATCCTGCCATCGACTTCTATTCGGACTATTTATGGAGTTGCTTTCAAACGTTCCACCTGCGCGACAGCACCGGCATGCACTAACACTCCAAACGAACCTATCAAAAATAGTGTGTATGCCGCTACCGACGGTAACTAGCATCACCAGACCCGCAGTAACTGAGTAATGCGCAGATTCTTGAGCATTCAAGTCAATTGAAAATACTTCCTGCTCTGCGTCTCTCCCCGTCGATATGAACCATAAATAGCAAATATTCGTTATTGCTACTCCAAAGGCAAATGAGCCGAGAAATATTATACATCTCTGTCTCGTCTTTAGAGGATGTAGCCGATGGTGACAACAAATACCGATGACTGGGTGGTTGTTGAGCATGTATTGTAACCAATCGGCGCAAAGGGAGTTCCCTGGTAGGTGGTAAGCACGAGCGGCAAATTTAGGCACCAGTGTACGCTCTAGTGGAGTGACACGTTCACTCCATTCAGCTGGTATGTTCTTCAGATTGTGGTGTGGCGACCTATTGCCACTGGAGGTGGAGGCGGAGTTCTTGTCTTTCGGCGACATGATGGTTGCTATCTTGATATAACTTAGATTTGCTACACTGTTTGAACTTTGATTGAATTGATTTTATACTGCATCTACACTCCTAACGCAGTAAGAACGATAGAACATGATTCTTGGTAAAACTTCATGTGAATGTGTGCATGGAAAGATGTGTTGTTGTTGGCGATTCCGAAGAACAAAAATCGCGTGATTTTGCCGAGTCTGGTGCCGGTTCAAGTCTTGTGTGACTCTTGCTGACAGTCTTGTCACATCATTCATCTTTAATAACAGTGCCGCATTAAATTAGTATATGATATACATATATACATGAGCATAGGTCAATTCAATTTTGACACCAAACACTGCAAACGCTTAAGGTAATTGCATCATCACTTCACAGAGTCCTCTTCATCAACATATTCTTCACATTCAGTGTTCAACGTTAGAGGAAGAAAGGCGTCGGATTAGTTTGTCCATCTTTGCTGTGATTGTCGGTTCGTCTTCGTATTTCTTCACTCTCTCTTCCAACTCTTCAATATATGACACGGCTAAGTGTAACTTGTGTTGTTGTAACTCATACGTTGATGCTACCAATCCGTGTCCAATCCTTACGAATCTCCATACACGGAATATGATCAGAATACCTGGGATCACACTGAGAACTTCTTTTGAAGCGTGTTTCAATAGTATCTCCAATGAAAGTGACATCGCAACAATTACCAAATCGACAACATACGTGACTTGCTTAAAAAACTGCTTTGGCCCAAGTAGATAGACTAGTGCTAACAGCTCCAACAGAAACGATGATAGGATGACAAGAGTTATACTGTACAGAGCCGTATGAGCCACATGTATTCCAGGGTATTTGGAGTAGTAGTATCCTGCCTTGTAATCCGTTTCTTCCAGCGGGTAAGCGCAAATCTCTGTTGACCCTCCTCCCCCGAGGAAGCGATGGCCTTCCTCTTTTTCAGCACTGCTTACGTAACCCGATTCTGGAGGGCAGCATGAAATTGCATCGCGGACAACAAGCTGGGACAACGGAAAGAATGCATCCAACGCTGACTCACATAGTATATTGAATGCATGAGATATGTCAGATATGTCTCATCATCGCATACTTATATTGATCATCAAGTAAAGAGTCCTAAGACTAAGACATTTCATATGCATATGCTTCACTCACCTAGCTCAACAAATAGAACCAACACATCCAACAAGCAGCACCACCAAGAATCTTTGGACAAAATCAGAATTGATTATCTTCAATAACTTCATCTGCCAAGATCCATCACCCCAGCGCTTGCCAGCATCGGCAATCTCCTCCGAGGTGCTGGGAATTGCAAACCCTTGACGGTGTTCATCGGGATCATCTGCTAAAGCCTCAAAGCCTCCGACTTCGGCAAACTTCTCTCGTAGGTTTGACTCAGTTGCCTCGATTGTTTCATTTATTGGCGATGCCTCCTCTACGGATTGTGGATCGGAGAAGGGTCCCTCTTCCGCCTTCTTTTCTTCTTCCTCTTGCATTGCCTCTTCTTCCTTCAAATGAATGGTCGGCATGCACGTCAGTATGTTTGTTGGGTTTTTGATGTTGCGCTACACATGCACAGACCCTCCAGGATTGTTGTATTTACTTGCACCACAAGTACCATCATCACATCACACAGGGAACAGCAGAGATGCAACACTTTTGCTGCCGTCTCTTTTTGCGAACTTGGAGACGTTTGAGAAGACGATCTTGTTGCACATGCGAAAGCATGTGGCGGTGTATGTGTCATTATGACTCACACATGATTTGATAAAATTTGCTGGCTTTCTTCGCTTCAGCTTTCTTCCATGCATCGCATCATGCTGGCAAGCCTGGCTGTTCTCATTCTCTGCCAGTATCAAATAATGCCTATGTTCGAAAATACAAAGATTGTTGCCAACGCAGCTAGCCCCAGCCCGTCCGCCCTACCACGCCGTCGACGGAAGCAAGTTGTGAGCCTTCTCCTACCGCCCATCACGGCCGGTCAATCTCTGAATGACTCTTCATCCGGATTTCTTTTATGCGCTGCTGGTCGTCTTCGATACGCTGCAATCGCTTCCTTTGCATTAGCATTACTTCTTCTCGCCAGAAGTGGTACAAAGAATGGAAAAAGTCATGATGACATGATGGAAACATTAACTGGGAGTTCTCGTCCATTCCAATATATTGGTGATTTGGATCCGTCAGAACCGCAACCTTGGCCTGAGGAGGAAGAGGACTGGCATGCATTACATGAAACGTTGGTGAAGCGTGTGGAAGAATCAGATGCCTCGTCTAGTAATCAAGCTAACGACTATTTGCCACAGTTGGTATTTTATGGTGATAGTATAACAGAGGGATGGAATGGCACATCCTTTGGTAATTTACCCGGGCAGCATAGGATGTGGACTACTGGTGAAGATGAATCTATACGTGATGTATTTGCAAACGCTTTTGGGGATAAGTCTGATTGGGGGGAACGAGCGCTGAAGCCGCCACTAGTTTTGGGCATCAGTGGGTCTAGAACATATGACTTCATTTGGAGAGTTGTAAATGGAGAGTTTCCTATATCGCCGCTGTTGGACAACGCAGAAGCAATTGATAACAATAGTGATGTGTTCCCGATAGAACAACTAGAGAGAATATATATCCTACTGATGGGAACTAACAATCTAGGAGGGGGGATGCTTCCAGAACCAACTCTCAAGGGGATGGATGCGGCTGGTAGGACGATTTTACAACTGCATGAAAAGCACTTTCCAAATACCCCAGCGGCCATGTTGTTTAGTGAGTTATTGCCACGTAAAGATGATTTTAGAGCAGTCAAGATGTGTCCTCCTCGGTGCAAGAATGTTGAAACATTAGAGCCGTTTCAATCATTCATGCCTGCTATCAAGAAAGTTAATCGAGCATTGCCAAATTTGTTGGATGGTTGGAGGGAGGATTTTAAGAACAGTCGTATAATACTATTATCTGCAAACAATGTGACAAGCGAAGTCGGTGCGTCTGAACAAAACGGTAACACAATTCATTCGTATACCCCAGTGATAAATTGCGGACATGAAATGTTTGCATTTGATGATATCAATGAATTAGATGTCTACATGCCCGATAGGCTGCATCCGAATGCAAAAGGTTATAAGCTTTGGTCACGTTGCTTGAAGAAGGGGTTGGATGTCATCATGTCAAGATAGAAGAATCTGCGTATGATATGGTAAGCGGAAAACAACGACAACGACTTACACCTGCTCATCTACCTACAGTCGATTAGTATTGTACGTCAAACAAAATATACTTCTCTAAGATGTTAGCATCTATTTGCCCTTTCAAAGGGCAATGGCATCAAATCAAACAAAAACAAACATTTCGCTGGGCTCATCACGCTGGTTTGCCTCCCACAGCTCTAATCAATAGACCAGAACGGAGTCGAACGTGCATGATAAATAGAGACCCAACCTCAACCTTTCTATATTAGGCCATGGAATCAGCCTAAGGTACGCGATCAGGCATAGTTGGTGGCCCCGTGGTCTCGGTCGACACTGTGACAGTTCCTTCGTTACTACCGACAGATGAAGCAATAATCGTTGAAATTGGAGTCGGACTTGGCGATGTTACTGTGACTGGTGTAGGGGAAATGCATTCTTCAATACAGTATTCCGGACAAGTATCTTTCATTTCACCTGTGCATTTGTCTGGATCAATACCAATGAATACGTCGCATTTATCACTATCATTTGTACAGTCTTGGATAGGAATTGGCACAGGCTCCGATGTTGGGCCAGGAGTGGACTCGGGCGATGGCTTTGGAGTTGGACGTGGAGTCGGCCTGTTTGTGGGCTTCTTTGTCGGTGCTGGTGTGGGCTTTTTAGTCGGATTAGGAGTTGGTTGAGGTGATGGCTCGGCTGTTGGAAGTGGACTTGGTCGGGGAGTTGGCCTGTTTGTGGGCTTCTTAGTCGGTGCTGGTGTGGGCTTCTTAGTCGGATTGGGAGTTGGTTGAGGAGATGGCTCGGCTGTTGGAAGTGGACTTGGTCGGGGAGTTGGCTTTTTTGTTGGACTTGGGCTTGGTTTGGGCGAGGGTTGAGGGGTCGGAAACTGTGTGGGTGATTTTGATGGAGGCGGGGTTTGCAAGTTCGCAGTCTTACTTGGTGCAGGAGTGCTAGTGTTAGCCGACACGGTAGGAGGTGGAGTTGGTGGCTTTGTTGTCGGACGAGTTGTCGGAGGATTTGTTGGGAAGGGTGTTGGAAAAGGCGTTGGAGACGTGGTCCTCTCGCCCGGACATGGAGGACACACAGATACATCCGGCGAGGGTGGAGGAGTGGAAGTATCTGGTACTTCAGGACAGTTAGATCCGTCACATGGTGGCGAAGGTGGTGGAGTGACGATGTCGGGTACCTCGGGACAATCTATTCCGACGCATGGTGTAGGAGCGAGCGATGGCTCTTTTCCGGATGGCGAGGGTGTGACTCCACCGGGAGTCAATGGCACAACTGGTGCCTCTGTCCTCACTGGCTTCATGGAATTACAAATTGTAGGTGATGGCGATTGGGTAGAAGTTGTTTCCAAGCCAAGTTTTCTTCTCCCAGGTGTGGGCACAGGAGGACAAGTGCATAAAGTTGGCTCGGGAGTAACCTCCGTTCCAAGACCTCGCCTGGAAGATGGGACACACTTCTCACTGTTGGAACTTGGGCTTGGGCTCTTAGTCTTACACGCCGGCTATGATATTGCAATGAGAAAATGCATGTTAGATGCCATGGTACATGCGTGCAAGTGCACTGAAGACAATATAATGAGATGAGAACATATTCTACACTTACAATAGCAGCAGCTGAAGGCTTGGCTGAACTCGGTGCAATGGAAGGCGAGCTGGTTCCCTTCATGATTCCAGGGACGGCTGTCAACGGGGCTTTCGTAGGATTTGTGACTTGTGGATCCGAAGGGAAAGGAGTTGAAATGAGTATATCAACGTCATCACTATATGTTGGCGTATATGTTGGTGATGGCGGACGAGTTGCCTGCGTCGGAGTGTCTGGTTGAAAGGTCAGGCCCAGCTTCCTGACCGTTCCACGGCGTAGGTTATCGGTCTCAGAGTAGATGCTCTCGGTTCCTGGGACAACCAGTTCGCGACGAGTATCTTCTGGGCACCAAGGAAGATCAGAATCAGTCGACGTCGACTTGGCCGCGTTGATGGCAGCGCTATTTTTGTTCCTTGTGGTTACGCCGAGACCGATGCCAATAGAGATGGCCGCGATGCACAGGCCGATGATGCCGAGCTTGACATACTGTTGATTTACCATGGCGATGATGATAATAGCAAAACGAGTTGGTATGATGCCTGTAGCTATTTGTTTTTATGAGTTGTTGCGTGTGCTAAAGAAGAGCACACTCCGCATTATCGGTTCAACAGTTTCGATTTATCGGTGGTATTGTAAATGACTTTGACGGGACGGGTAGTTAATGGATTCAAAATGTGAGTGAACTAGTTCCTACGTACATAACCTATTTTCCAGTTTAGTTGTGTCATGAGGCGGGATTAAGTTAGTCTTGCTATGCCAATGCTGGACCGATGACAGGAAACTGTATTTTTCTGTGCCCTCTCTCAGCCCATTTGTACCAAGCGCACTACATTCTCCACGAGCCTTCTCCATTCTACGAACAGAAGCAGAACACAATCTACTTTACTTTATCTCTTTTACTATTACATCATTTGCGACAATAAAGTGGCTCTAATACTAGTAACTGGTTGAAACGGGGTTTACGCGAGCATGTTGGTAGTCTCTTCTGCTCCTACCTACTCAACAACACCGAATATGTGTTCACCTTGTAGCGCGTAAACTCTCTTTGCAAATGCATATAGTTCCAAGTCAAACACATTTTGTCGTTCAATAGCTTTCCACGCTGAATTTCCAACTATGACGTCTTGATCTGTGTATGAGTTGGTAGACTGAATCGACGCAAATGCTTCCCTGTCTTTAATGCTAGTTGGATGTCCCAGTACGTTCTTGTCTCCTCGAGATATAGCTTTTGAGCGGCATTTGGCAGTATCAGCCCGTGTTTTCTTTGCATCCTTCCATCCAAAATATCTCTGAAATCTTGACATTGAAGTTTCAAGTTCATCATATAATCCTACAAGGACTTTGTATTTTACTATCTTCTTTGCCAATAGCATATCTGAATGTGTTAGTTTCCCTTTTGGCTTCCCAACTAAGAACCGAGTCATCCAATTGTTTTCAATATATCCGCTCCTTGCAAACTCTTCAATCGTCAATTTTTTCACCTCCGGGGAAAACATTGGATCCCATGATGCTTTTGAGAGATAGTGATACATGCCCAATGCACGGTCTACCGGGTGGCGAAATAAAGCAAAGAGTCTACCGGGATCGCTAGTTGTGAAAACTTGCGATGCGATATTGTGGAGATAAGGGCTGATAATTACATCTGCAAGACGGTTCTGTGCAAGGCCCAAGTTCGAAGCGCGCAAGATGCCCTCCTTCGTGTTAAGCTCGACATTAACGTATCTGCTTCCATCGAGAATGAATTGTGCAAGCTCATCTTCACTGTACTCAGGTTGTCGAAGTCCAAACTCAGCAGCCATTACCAAGTTGTGGCATTGTGAAAAGATTGCTTCTGCAATACTTTCTCCTGAGAAATGAACATCCCAGAAGTAGGGAGTTTCCTCTCCCGGTCGGTATTCTTCTGTCAGATTAGACAAACTTGAAAAGTAGAAGGGAAATGATACTTCCAGAGCTGCTGCTTGGTTGTAATCTTCGCTCTGTGGTAGGTTCTCCGTGACAGATTTATCTCCGTTTGGTATGGATTGGCCACGCAGGTTCTGATAGTTCAAACTGTTGAGTGATAGTAACTGCATTTCATTTGCTCGTCCCTTGTACCTGCCCATGCTGAACACAAGCAAAACTGTTACGATCATTACAAGCATAACTTTTGAGTTTGTCATTCTTTTTTGATTTGTGTCGTCTGATGACAGGTTTAATGGGTCCAAATCATCAGCATCTCTGTCGACATCTTCGTCTTTCGTGCATTTCATGACTTTTTTGACTCGTCTAAAAAGACGGGGGCTGTCTCCAAATGCGCTCAATACCGTGTTCATTTTCTTCTTTTGTAATTGTGGGAGTCTATTTCTGCCTCCTTCTTTGGCAGCGCTGATTTCCATCTGCATTCTCTGCAACGATCCAATCGAGTTGCCTGACGAAGGGGCTGCTTTAGAAGACGCTTTCTTTTTGAGTGCAGGTATACCAGAGTGATCGGAATCCATTATGGGTCCTCTTCTATTATTTTGCGGTTGTTGCTGCTCTGTCAGACGTAGTTTTTCTGATAAGAGTGGTAGTTGGTCTGAGTCTTCATCGGGCCCACTACCTACCCTGGCCATTTCCTTTGCTTTTGCCGCATTGAATTTCCCATATTTGTCCGACGCAACGCTGTTGTTGTCGTCTCTGGTGGAAGCTGCTGCATCAAACGCAGCGGCACCGGCTGCTCGACGCACTCGCCTCATTCCTGCAGATTTTTTCATATTTTAATGTCTCCCCCTTATAAATTTTCAGTAGGCAACAACCCTTGGAGAGAGATATCGTATGTACTCTTTTATGACTGATGCGATGACCCTTCCTGCTTTGTTTGTATCTAAAAGTAGCCAACTTGCGCCTTCCTCCTTCGATCGACCAAATGAACTCCTCGTATGGATCTCCCTTGCTTCTATTCTGATTTGGGGCGGCGCCTCTGCTCCTCCTATGCTGCTAAGCGAAGACAGCACCGAAATTATTATGTGCTCTTTATGACCGGTCATCTCAAAATTTAAAAATCGCGCGAGAGGGGGGAAAAGTCCGCGAACTCTTGCTCCCGCCATAAATGTCCATCAACATCAAAAAATCCATGGACGCAAACGCCACCGACCAAGGCCCGACAATGCAGTTAATAAACTGTAGACGTCCATCATGATATCTGCCTTGAAGATAGCAGGCTCTGTCTACTTCTTCTTCCTACCGGCGGTGGGTTCTTTTGCACCAGCAGCCGTTAGAATAAATGCTCACAATCAGCTTCATGGCATCATCACTGCAGGTAAAACAGTTCATCACCCACATCACCTCTTATGTGCTCTTCCTGTTCCAGGTGACATGAGCGCTTCATTTAATGGTAAATTTCGAAACGACAACTCTAATAATGCTAGCACAACAAAGCCACGTCTGGCGTCGGCAATCGAAAACATCCTGCAATGGCTCATCAAACATGTTCTACTCTCGCAATGCTCATCTCTCAAAGTTAACATGAATGCTGTGTCCAATAAAGCAATACTAAAAGGAAACATCAGTAAAATATCCGTATCAGCTAGAGATTGCATCTTTCGATTCAAGCTTGTAAGTTTTCGAAAGCTTGATTTATATGGTGTGAATCTACATCTGGGATACCTTCCATTTCTTTTACCGGTGCTACCATTGTTTCTTTGGAGGTTAAGGAGATATATTCAGTCGACAATAATCACTGTGTTTCTATTAAGAATTACTGGTTGCCTTGACGCTGACAATTTTCGCAGACAGCTTGGGTCTATTAAAGGGAGAATGCGTCGCTACATTGGCTCGCCGCGCCAACCATGTATCAGCTATTCAATGGCAATTACATCGAGTGACATTGGTAATTCACTACTCTTGCGCTTTTGGTTACGGAATATCCTACAATCACTTG
Organism: Skeletonema costatum; assembly: GCA_018806925.1. Lineage (NCBI taxonomy): Eukaryota > Bacillariophyta > Thalassiosirophyceae > Thalassiosirales > Thalassiosiraceae > Skeletonema > Skeletonema costatum. Next base: position 94,328 of record JAHBBA010001260.1, read on the forward strand.
TACAGAATTCAGTTGTTGGAGCTGCTGCAGCCTTTGGTGACGCTGCACAACAAAGTATGGAAGCAGAGAGAAGACGAATGCAGAATGGGACTCCCCTCTTACCTGGCAGTGCGGCAGAATTACCTAATTTATCTTCTCAAGATCAGCAGCAACAGCAAGGTTTGACATCAGCATTATTATCTGCAACGTCATTTGAGTTAACTAATGCGGGATTCATGGATGGAAAAGTAGTCTTTGATGCAAAGGCGATATTGCCGAGAGATGAGAATGGTGTGTCAAATTCATTGCAATTTCGTATCAGAGCAAAGCTTGCACCAACCGCAATATCAGAGACGGTTAGTCAGACAATACAACAGCAAGATGCGCAGGAGGTTTATAATGCTTTAGGATTTCTTCAACCGGAATGTCGCTTGGCTACAAACCCATTGTATGCACCAATTGGGGGCAACTTACTCAGGAATTTATTACCGAATTTGATTCCAGAATACCTCTGGTTGCCTTTCGGTGTAGGTGTTGCGGTTCCTTTGGGGAGAGGATGTGAAATCTATCGTGCAGAAATTGATGCATGCAAAGAAGGAGGATTCCTTTGTAAGATTGATGGATCTGTGAATGTAGTGAACAGTAGCAGTAATATACAATAGCTATTGAGTACAATTAAAACTAAATAATTCATACTATATAGATAACAAAATCAAACAATAACAATCAAAACCAAAAAAATATATCCTTCTATGCTATCGTATTCAACAATCATGGAGAAATACATACATCCACTTAATTGCCACATTAATATTCACAGTGTTGGATACGATATGGTGCTAGAGCAGTCTGGCGGCCATCCCAAAGTGGACCTCATCAGGCCACCTACGAGGCTGTAGCATGGCTGATACGACTATAAAGAGCATGAGCAGTGGATTAAATCAATCTATGCTAATTTATCCAGGATTAATGGACCACTAGAACCTGTGTATCGCCATATTCACAGCGTTGAATACGATATGGTGCTAGAGTAGTCTGGCGGTCATACAATGTGGCGATTGGCCTATCTTTTGTCGACAATCAGTGCTAATGTGTACAATTATAGTGCTGTTCACATTTATTGTATTCGAAACGGTGACATACATTGTTCGAATCACTTGCATTAATTCAATTTTTATTTTGCGTGGGTATAGTTGTACGTTACTTTAAGAACTTCTCTTCTTCCTTTCTACAAATCAATTAACGTTTCAGCCAGCTAATCCTTGTTGCCAAGATGATACTAATAAAGGAGCCGACTCCAAACATAATTACTACGACGTAGCAATACCACCACCTTTGATCATAATTCCATGAAAAGCTTGAAGCAAGAATATCATCAACTTCAGGATCCTTCCCACCAATCTCAGATACGACAAATCCTTGGAGCATATATCTGAGAGGATTGATCCAGTACAGCCAGATATACCACGGTGGAATGTCTGTTGGAGACAATAAAAAACCCATAGTAAGAGTAAAGAGGGTAAGTAGAAGGGATCCAACTCCCACTGCAGCACCAATGTTAGGCGAGACAAATGCAAGTAGCTGACCAAATCCAGGTAGCACCCAGTAGTAGCTTGCAAGAGCCATCAAAATAAAGTAGACAATTCTCTCCGCCTCTAGACTCATGCCGACCATAAAATAAAAGATGACGAATGAAATCATCGAGAAACCGAGGTTGAATGGGATTTCTGCAAGCTGCACTGCTGTTCCATATACGTATCGAGAGTATGTGCCAGACAGAGTCTCACGATAAAAGACGGACCTCTCCGTAATCAGAGGCACCATTGCTGCTAAAATAGGAACGGTAGCAACGTTGACGTAAAAGAAGAGTGCACTAACGATCTGCGTGACTTGACCTCCACTGTTCAAGTACACCAGACCAACAAGCAAACAGGCTACGATTGTCCACCAAAACCGCAAAGCCATGTAACTTGTTGTACGCCGTGGGCCACCATTTGCCTCTGTAAGACTAGATACAATTCATACGAGAACGATTTGGGAGTGGAATCCACTTTGATTTCACCCGCTTCGCAAGAAGGACACGAACAGTTATTGACAGTTTCCAAAGCATTCTTGCATATAGAACTTGACTTATACTTCAGCACCCAATCCGCTCCAACTCCTAATGGGCCACAGAAAACATCCAGAGCGTGGTCGGCAGGATTTGCCTCTTTCTGAATGGAATAGCTATCCCCAGCTGAGGAAAGGTATCCATTGAGCTTTGAAATCGAACCATTGTACACACATATCCCACCCTTCTTCAACAGTAAGAGGTTATCAAAAGCAAGGAATACTTCACGTGATGGTTGGTGGATGGTGCATACCACAGTCAAACCTTGCTTTGCTGCCCTTTTTAGAGACGAAACTACCATAGCCATAGCCGCAGAAAGACTGTCAAGGCCTTTAGTCAAAAGTAGGAAGTATTGTTAGTTAGTGCGAAAAGAAGCAGTCGGAGCAAGAGCCAACAAATAAGAATAAGTAAGCTGCGAAGGCTCTTTTACTTACCGCTTGTAGGCTCGTCACAGAACAGAATGGATGGATTTGCTGCAAGCTCCACCCCGACGGTCAGCCGTTTCCTAGCATGCTTCGGTAAACCTTCACCGGAAGCCTCGTCTCCAACAAGCATGTCAGCATACTCCTCTGTTAGCAAATGATACCTTTTTGTAATCCGGAAGCGAGAAGGGTCGAAGGCGCATGCGCGCTGCGAAGATCAAAGACTCCGTCACTGTGAGACTTGGATTATGGAGGTCGACTTGCTCTCAATAACCAGCAATACTACGCCAAATCCCATCGTTCTTCTCTAAACCGTTCACCTTAATGTCTCCAAGGAGATGTCCATCTGTTTTGTACCCGGCGACACAATCGAGGAGAGTTGTTTTGCCAGCACCACTTTCGCCCATCAGTGCATTCAGCGTCCCCGGCTCAAAAGAAGCTGTGATGCCTGACAGCAGCCGCAATCGTCCAGGTTCGGGTGGTTCTTCATGTTCAGGCTGTTGCAGAGAATTAATCGAGGATTTTGACTTCGACGAACCGACACCAAGACCAAGCTTTGGCTTTAATACAAATTCGCTAAGGGCACCATTTCCTACCTGACTATAATCGCGTGCAGTGATGGGGCTGCCCAATTGAGAGTCTTCATCATTAGATGCTTCAGGTGCAGCTTCCATAAGATTCACTGTTTCATCGCCTTTCTTTTCACCATCATCAGCTGCTGGAAGCTCTGCATCTACCTCGTACACGATATTCTTTGCAGTAAGATGAGCGGGAGGGGCTTGAGGGATACCGGAGTCATTAGCAACGCTGCTGTCGGCTTCAATGGAAGACTTCTTGCATACACCTGACCACGGAGGGGCAGTCAAGCTTTGACCACTTGCAACTTGGTATCTTTGTGTTGTTGGGCCGTACCAGCTTTGGCTTCGATGTAGTAGAGTGCAAGCAATCGCATCGAAGATAAGTGTAAGACAGAGAAGCATGTATGCATCAAAGGCAAGAACACCGCCTGGGGTTGAAAGGGCAGGCGTTGCATTTGGAGTGCCAAATGCAATTCTTGGAATGCCAAGGTACTCCTGAGCAAAGCTCTGACCGTTCTCATAATTACCCACAGAACGAAATGCTGTCTCTGAAACAATAATACCTTCATAGCAATATGCACAGGGCGATAACCATGCAAGCCAGTGTAGCCAGGATGGTAGATCGAGATACGTTGGAGAGTAACAGCTTGAAAGCACAAAAAGCAAAAGTGCTAATGAAACAATATGACAACATGTTAGTGCGTGAAGAGTTATTGTGCGTTTCACTGCCGCACATACACATATACAACTTACCTGCGGGGCCAAGACTCTGTGCCATGTCTAAAAGTGATTGTACACATATCATATATGAAAATTAGATCAAGATAAGCATCAAAGATACGAAGGAATTATGCTGAGTCAACTCACCATTTGTAGGCAACGAGTAAGCCAAACACCTTGACACGGCCGTTCCGCTCATGCAAAGCAAAGTGAACATGAGCCAAAAGTAGACAAAGGCCCATCCGCCACTCATACCAACAGCAAAGAAGCTCAAGACGCAAAGGAGAAATGCTTCGCACATTGCAACTGACCAAGAGCACACTACCTGGCTAATGTAATAGCTTACAGTACGGTAGAAGGACGCTCTTCGATGAATATAAAAGGTCAGTCGATCAGCATACAAATCGTCCAACGGTGCCATGCATGAGTTAAGAAAGCTCAAGAAGATGAGTGTCAGCACATAACCTGCACGGGTTTCAGTACCAGCTTCGTCACTTGGCGTATGTAAGAAAAGTGTCCCTATGAAAACTCCAAAGATGATTGCAGATATTATTCTCATCAATGTAGCAGGATTACGCTTCACAAGCGTAAAACCTCTATCCAGTAGTAATTTGATCTGCCGACTAGTTGGTTGAGCAAATGCTTTCAGCTGTGGAGTCTTCCCATCGCTAGCAAAAGCAGATTCTGTTTCTGTCCTATCCTCGCCCTTTTCTTCAAGCTCGCGAGTTAGTGCTTGTCCCGCTGGAGAGGTGATGAATGCATCAGCCAGGTCGGACGAAGAGGAGAGCGGCAAACCTCCAATTTCTGTGCCATCGTAAAGATCGGCTGGGGTGGATGCACAGCGAAGCAAAAATTCTGGAAGGTTCATTCCGTCAGGACGTTTCAGCCCTAGCACCTCGAAGTGAGATTCTGCATCTTCAGTTTTTCCCGAGTAGGCAACCTCTCCCTTCGGAGTCAAGAGAATCAGCCTGTGAAAGGTACGATAGACATCATCACTAGGTTGCAAGAGAGATGTCACAGCTGACATATTCTGAGCCTGCACTGCAGCCCTAATTACTTTACAAATACTCAGAGCGCTCGCAGCATCAAGGCCTACAAGTAATAACAAAGTGATCAGATTTGAACCAAAGAATGTGTGAGAAAAACAAGCAAGAACAAGGAACATCAATTTCCTACTGGGCTGTTCATCTTCTTACCATTTGTGATCTCATCCAAGAAAAATACGGTCACATCAGTCCCCACTGCCATCTCCAACATCTTTACTCGCCTCTTCTGTCCTCCACTCACTCCACGAATATTAGCGTTTCCCACCACAGTATGCCGAACATGATCTAGGCCAGCCAAACGAAAGAAAGCAGACAGAGATTCCTCTAGCACATCTGGATCGAGATTCTCTGTACAGCTACGTGCAAATCTTACAGTTTCTTCCACGGTCAAAATTGGAGTAAGAGTAAGATCAGATTGGTCAGTAAATGCCACTGTCCGCTTCAATACGCTGCTGCACTCGCTTGGATCCCATCGGGTAGGACCAAGCCTAACAGATCCTTCAACACCGTCGATAGATGAGGAGCCACCTAAAACATCTCCTAATGTTCTCATGAAAGTTGTTTTTCCGCTGGAAGATGGCCCAAGTAGCAGTATACTCTCGGCAGGACGGATGACAGCCGTAACATTTTTGAATACATATTGAGATGATGAGAATGAGGGAGAATCTTCTTGCTTCGGCGCACCACTGAGCCCAAGCAGGTTGGCAACCGGTCGGGATAGGATGGCAGATGCAAAGTTTGGTGCCGTCTTCAAGCCATTTTCGGACCTGAATTCTACATCTTTCTTCAAGCTGAAGTTCTGGAGGCAAGTTGTGCGTTGGGATGACTTGTTCGAACCGATTGAACTCCGCGAAGGCTTGCTCTGTGATCGACGCTCTGTCATGTTTGTCTGCGGGGTCGTCTCCCATGATGGAATCTGTTAATGCTTTATCTCTCTCCTAATTGAATGTCAGGCTGCTGATTTTGCGGCGAGGGAGGGAGAATGAACACTGTTAATACTTTATCTCTCTCCTCATTGTTGACAGGCTCTTCTCAATCATCTTCAAAGCTGCTTTGCTGTGTAATTTTGAGAATTAGAACGCGTGTCGTGTTGTCGTCCTACGTAGGAATTTGGTACTAGCGACCCGAACCTGTATCTTTCCCATCATATCTATCCGTCATCCGATCCGTCCACCCAACCTCGATGGCACACAGATTCACTCTTTGCTTGCGTTGCAGAGTTAGTACCCCACCACCGTACTCTCGATCATCTCACGATGCAACAAATCATTTCCTTGCTGTCAATCTTTGCAGTTGCAGCCCATGCCGCAACATATGATCTTCCTCCCCTCCCCTTCGGCCTCTCGGCACTCAAACCCATGATCAGCAAAAACACTCTACAAATCCATCATGGCAAACATCACGCTAAATATGTAGACACGCTAAACTCACTCGTGGCAGGCACACACCTTGAGAACCAGCCACTTGAAACAATCATCAAGGAATCGTACAAATCAAACAAATCAATTTTCAACAATGCCGCTCAAGCATGGAACCACTCGTTTTACTGGCAGTGCATGAAAGCAAAAGGAGGAGGCACTCCAGACGAGAGTTCACACAAGCAACTATGTGATAAGATCAACGCATCCTTTGGATCGTATGCCAACTTTCGAAAGCAGTTTGCAGAAGCAGCCAACACTGCATTTGGCTCTGGATGGGCATGGTTAGTGAGTGATCGTAAAGGAAATCTTTCTGTGACAAAGACTATCGGCGCTGAAAATCCAATGGTAGCATCTGGAAGACTCATTCCTATTTTGACGTGTGATGTATGGGAACATGCGTATTATCTCGATTATGCAAATTTACGACCTACGTATGTGGATACATTTTTGGATAAGCTTGTCAATTGGGAGTTTGTTGCGGAAAATTTGGAGCGAGCAATGGATTCTGGCCGGAACTGGAGTTGCTAGAGAAGTATACCAATAGACTTTTTCAACTTGATGATTGATTGTGGCAAAAGATATACACCACCACTTCATTAAACCATAACATCTAGAGGCAACCATCTTCTTCATACCTACCATCTCATATCTCATACCATGCACTTATCTTGGATCTCATCAGTGAGAGTTTTATGAAAATGTAAGTGTAAGCATGTGTTGATGTCTGCATATTTCATTTGTTTATATACAGTTGAGATAACATTCTCTTTCGTTTGAGTGGAGTGAATCTTCTGTTCAACATGCATACTGTATGATGATTGCGTATTGCGTCAAATTTGTCATGTATCTCGGAAAGCACAAAGCTTTTGAATACTCAAATCATCTCTCAGGCTAAGCATTGCATTGTACTCTGTCTCAAAGCAATAGTATGCAAACATCTTGCTGGTAGATTGCCATCAATTTTCACACCTCAATAACCATCATTCGACCAACTAACAGTATATCCAACAAACTTGCCACTCTTCTCCACAACATCCTTCGCCAACGCATGATCCGCCTGCCCAAACCCATACGAGTATCCAAAAATCTTGATAATATTATCATCATCACAACGTAATATCCGTCCTCCCCCTTTTATACGAATGTCCGTGTAGCCACTTTGTTTTAGGATGGGAATTAATGGCTCTGCGACATTACGGTGATATTGTGCTCCACGTTTGGAGTGGACGAATACTTCTGGTTTGTTGTGGACAATGCTGTTTGGTGGGAGTGCGGTGATTAGGACGTATTTGTAGGCACCACTGTCGATGGAGACGGATGGTATTCTGTACTGATGCTGTGCCGATGATGATGGTGATGGACTATTATTATTATTTGCATTACTGTCCTGCTCTAATTGAGCTTGCAGCTTTGCTGCTTCGGCAAGATCATGAGCATTTGTCGTGTATTCCTCTGACATGGCTGGCGGATAGATCTATTGGTTTGGATTGTATGGTTTTATCTTGTGCCGATCAGTGTCATGAGCGATAATTTCATTATGTGCCACATGACATGTTTTGATTTTTTTGAAGGCTTTCGGTATGTAGGGATGCCGGGGGAAGCCCCCCGAGTTGGAGGTGAAAATCAGCTGTTCAGAGACAAGAGGGTTGCCCAAATGGCCCCATAAAGGGAACCCCAGCCCCCTTATCTCTATGAAAGCCTTTTTTTGCCGTCCCTAAATAACGCTTCCTTGCGTCACGCACTATCTTGCACTCTCGCTAGACTGCTCCACCAAACATGGCGAGGCAGCTACTATCCCTACTATTACTCCTTCAAATAATAATTGCAACCATAACATTGTTCCGGTCGTTGGCAGCAGTTGACGCGTTCGTGCCGTTCGTTGCACGCAACATTCGATTTTCTGCATCCAAAAAGATGGCTCTATCGTCGTCATCGCAACAACATCAGCTTGTCAATACAAGTTTTGTATCATTTCTAGAGTCAACTGTTCCAGCATCGCTACAGAGCAAGGATGCAAAGAGAAGAAACAATGTGATTATCGGTAATGAAGCAGGCGATGCCGACTCGATCATATCTGCGCTAACATTTGGATATGTCACGTCATTCAATAATAATTCTCCACCTGATGACAACAACACGGTTCAAGTTCCCATTGTAAGCATCCCTCGGGCAGAGATGGAACTAAGAAGGGATGCTGCTCTACTTCTGGATATGGTGGGAATCAATGTTCAAAAGCTGCTGTATATTGACGATGACATAGTTGTGACAAATCATCTCCTGCCATCATCAGCTGATGATTCTTCCGATACTCTGCTGGATAGCACAATTACATTGGTAGATCACAATAGGTTACGTCCCATGTTCTCCCATTTGAATTCATTGGTGACTGAAATCGTGGACCATCACAAGGATGAGAGTCATCATGAGCAAGTTGTCGCTGATTCTGGAAAGCGTATCATTGCATTTGAGAATGGTCATGCTACCGTTGCAAGCACTTGCACTCTTGTAGCCGAACGTTTGTTTCAAAGTATGACAGACGACTCATCGATAAAGATTGATGGTGCATTGGGACTGTCACTTTTGGGTGTGATCCTTCTTGATTCCATCAATATGAAACCAGAGGCAAAGAAGGGTACACCTCGTGACGAGGAAGCGATACAACAACTACTGCAGCGTACCGATTGGTCATCCTGTGCGGACACTGTTCCGTCACTAATGGATCAAGCTACTATTGACAAAATCTTCCCAGATGGTAGGACCAACATGCCAGATCGAAATGCATTATTTGATGCATTGATCGGTGCGAAAAGTGACCCAAAATTTTGGTTGGAAATGTCGGCAATGAATTGTTTGCGGATTGATTACAAAAAGTTCATTGTGAATGATAGATCATCGATAGGTTTGTCCTCTGTGATCATTACAATGAACGATCTTCTTGCCAAGGAGGGATTTATTGACAGCATGAAAGCATTTATTGCTTCGGAAGATGTGAATTTATTTGGTTTATTGGGAGTTACATTTTTTGACGACAAGCCAAGACGAGAGCTATTGTTGGCTGGTAATGATGACAATGTAGTTGACTCATTCGCTCAATTTCTGTTGGAGCATTCTGATGCCGCAGATTTAGAAATGGTAGAGCGCGAAGATTGTAGGGATTTCTCGCAGGATGGCATGAAGATACGAGTGTTTCGGCAAGGAAACCCAAAAGGATCACGAAAGCAGATTGCACCTCTGTTGCTTCAGCATGCTTCCACGATGGAATCACTTTAAAGTAAAGCATATATCTATGATATTAATCTGTAGTATGAATGTGGCACCCATGAGCCATAAAGAAAGAAATTTCAATTAAGCTCCCAACAACGCTACTTCTTCTGTCGCGACTTCTTCTTCTTCATCAATTCAGCCTGAATTCTTTCAAATTCGGCATAATCAATGTCACCACCACTTGCCTTCTTCCCCTTCTTCTTCTTACCACCACCTCCACCGTACCTTTCTTCTAGACCTGCCATTAACGAATCAAAACCATCTTGTCTATTACGAGCCAATGCATTTCCTCGGATCTGTGCAATAAGGTCATCTTCAGATGAGGCCTTCTTCTTTGTCGTCTTGGCCTTTTTCTTTGGTGATGCTTTGGAGGCTTTTTTCTTAGATGATGATTTCTCCTTTGCACTTTCCTTTTCATCATCGACAACTTCCGCCATGGGTACATCACTGCTATCATCATCATCGTCACTATCAACCAGCTCTGCTTCTTCAGCCTTTTTCTTGCCTCTTCCCTTTTTGGCTTTTTTTACTTTTTGATGGAGCACTACCCATTGTCTTCTTGATCATATCTGTATAATCCTCTGTATCGCCTTTCGCAATAGCTGGATTTATATAGTCCTTCGCCCACCGTTCCTTGTCAGCATCCGAACTGAGCATTACACACTCAACCATTTTATTCAAATCACCCTTAAACTTCGCATAATACTCCAATACATCTTTCTCTTCCTCATCAGAGCATTTGTATTTCACCTCAAACGCATCAATGTCCGCTGTTGTCACTTTCGGGAATACGGCATCGAAATAATCCGTCCATTGTTTCATCCCCTCTTTACTACTTGACAAATCTTCATCGTCGTCGTATAAATCACCAGTCTCATCATATTCTTTTCGTTTGTCTTCATCACTCAAAATGGTGTATGCCAATGATATCGCTTGGAATTTCTTTTTGGCCAATTCTTTTTCATCGTTGGTTAGATTTGGTGATAATTTGTCAGGGTGAAATTTGAGACAGAGTTTGTAGTATGCCTTGCGCAGTTGGGATGGTGTTGCATCTGAAGAGACGTTGAGAACGTCGGTATAGAGATTGGCTGATTCGCCATAGGCTTCAGCGAGGATAGTTGCGGCTGACATGTCTTGTGTTGTTGTTGTGGTTGTGTAGTGGGAGGAAAGCTTGGCTTTGTCAAGTTATGAATGAAACATGAATTCAAAAAATGAGATCTTGAATCAAATCTTTCTATGGGCCTCGGACAAATCTTTAGGAATTAGTATGTATTAGTGCGCGGAAGAGTCTATCCACAAGGCCTTCAGAATATCTTCTGCCTCCGACGCACTCGACTCACGCACACTCCTTCAATCAAGCTACATAATGATCACCATGAATCTATTGAAATCATCTCTTCTTCTGCTCATAAGCAGCACCTCGGTGCAATCGTTCACTACCACGCCGTCTCCGCTTGCCTCTGTACCACGCAACACGAAGAAGGCAGTGGATCTTGCTCGGCCAACAACATCAAAAACCACATCCACTAGCCTCGCTGTTGGGACAGAAATCGTAGAGCCATCCTACAACCTTGCACTAGGATCTTTGGCTCTAGGAGCTGCATTTGGCGTACCAGGATCTCCATTAAAATCCAAGCTATCAGCATTCTTGGGGGGGATTCCTTTGACACTGTTCGGCCTGTTTTTTAGCATTCCAAACAACTACGCTGCGTTTCACGCTCGATGACGACAACTTCTCCTTGGTCAAAAGTAATTTGGAATCCACAGGCGAGAATGTAGTCGTCGGTGGAGAGAATGTTTGGTCCTACAAAAGTTTCGTCAACTACGATGTCTTCCCAAGTCGTAATTTTCCCATTTTGATTTACTTTAAGGAAACACAGACGCCCGAAGATCAGTGGAATATAGGCCCAGGAGAACAGGCGAATAGTGAAGAGGCTCTTGCCAAGGGTGCTGTGCGTGGTCAAGTTCATTTTTTCCCGGCTATTGGTAATACGGAACAATTAATTGGTGGTTTTGAGAAACATGATTGTGCTAAGTTGGATCTTTGAAAAAGCAGACATCACTGACAAAACTTCTGCAGTGGTTCTGTCCATTGCCACAATATTGCCAAGCTAAGTCGTTAACTATCATCTACATTAAGTTTACATCTAATGTAGCCCATGAAGTAGACCCAGCTCCGATCCTATCACCAGCCATCACTGGATTGGATCTCCGCATGCTTATCATTCAAGCGGAGGCGGCAATACGTTGCAGCACAGTTTCATATCTCGCAGGAACATGACGTGATACATCAAACATCCGCGGACTGATACGCATCTCATCGAATACAGTAGGATCAACAGTGCGAATATTATGCCTTTTCACAGACGACTCACTTTCATCCGTAGGAAAATCAAATAGTGACCCGCTCATGACATAAATCACTCCGGGCGGAACAAGTATTTCAGAGTTCATTTGTTTCCGCAAGAACGTCATGGCATTAAGACACCAAACGTAGTCTTCTTCAGATATCTCTTCTGGCTTCAGCCAGCTGCTTGTTCCAGTATGTTGCATTATCTCGTCTCGGAATCCATCATCCGAACAAAGCTTTGATAGTGCTTTAGTAAGATCAGCAATATGTCCGAGACTGAAACAGGCGAAAGGATCTCCTTCTCCTGTCACTGAAACAATATTATCGCAGGAGCTGGTAATTGCCAGTGGGAAGACACATGGGTTCCCGAACCCTATCGATCGCACTCTGTTTGCAAATCGTTGTTTCCACATGGTTGCAAGAACGGCTGCAACACCCCCACCGAGACTGTGACCAACAATAACTAGTGATAAATTAGGATCCATTTGGAGTTCGTCAGATATGATTTTCGCAGTCATCCTTGCCACGCCTCTGGCTGCTTCAACCATACCCGAATGAGCTCGTGAGAATTGTATCTGACCCCAATCAGACGATGTTATGCTGTCATCGATATCTCCCAATGATGACTCAGAGTCTGTTATGATAGGATCTTCCTCTGCAGGCAAGGCTTCTGGACTGTCTTCTACCAAGAAATTTTCACAACTTGCGCAAAGATCAGTGAGAAAATCACGCGGAGATAGTGTTCCTCTAATGCTGAGCACAATAGTATTTCGCTCCTTATCTCTTACTAGAAAGAAGGCTGGACGATTGGTTTTAGAATGCCATTTCGTCATCAAGATATCTTGTTGTTCTATCCCGGTACGAGTCAACAGAGCACGATTGTTATTTCCAAAGGGGAGTCGACCACAAAATGCTGCTCCTTTCCATCCGTATGCCACATTAGCAAATATACTATAGTAAGCAAGTTCTTCTATGATATGTTTGTCGATTGTAGTCTCGTTCTTCTTGTCATCCTCATCATCCTCAGTTTTATTACGAGTTGCTATTACATGTTGCAATCTCGACAACGCCAGGATTGACAGCACGACTTCCTTTGGCGAGTACAAGCCAAACAAATCAACCACTCCATAATCAGGAAATGCAGCCAATATCTTCTGTATTGTGTTGATTGCCCTAGCTGTTTCTGGACTTAGAAATTTGTGTTCAATCTTTCGTATCCATGCACGAAGAGAACGTCTCTTCCATCCTTTTCTTGAAGCTGCCTCCCGTGGAGGTTTGGTGGTTGTGAAAATATCATCTTCACTAGCTGAATGATTGAGAGAAGAAATGGTGGTGGTGTCATCATTATCGAAAATAATGGTATCGAGTTCATCAAATGCATGATCTTCTTGAAGTGTTTCATCATCATACTCTTGATGATGAACTGCATTTTCTACTGCCCTTCCTATCAATTTTCTTGCTCCATACCATATTTGTTTGTGTATTCTAGCGAATCGAATCCTTCTTCGTCGTTTTAGCTCTACACCGTTTTCTCCGCCTCGAGGTATGCAAGAAATTATGTCTCTATGGATTGATTTTGGTCGTATAGGCGACGAATTTGCAACTGCTGTACTACTTGATAAGAACAGTAGCTGTACTACCGCCGCTTTCATGCAGAGCATCGCAGCAAGAACGACTATTGTTTAGCAAGCACTTCTAATCTAAGCACTGCAGCACTGCAATCTTTCGAGGTTCGAGGAGCAAATTATGTTGCGGACGTAGTGACAGCAATGTGTGTCGGGAGTTTGGAGTTTGTCAGTACCTATACTGTCATAAACGGGCTTTTTGCGCTTGCCGTGACTAGCGTGGATTTGATGCTCTGGCTGCCTCATAATTACATTGATGCTCTTCCATTGATGGCTCTCCTTGATCTGCCAAGGCAGACTCTTGATACCCATGGATCACAAGCAAAAGCTTACGTTCGTCCTCCTCTGCAGCGGCAATGGCGCAGACTCATCGCTCTACAGACCAAATGGCGACGATAAGCGTTACAGACACCGGCACGACGCTCTAGTGCGATGTGTGGCAGTTTCTCTGTTCAGTGCCGCTGGGGCCTGCACTATTACTGATGGTCGCTCCTGCGAATTGATATTGCTGTACGAAGATTCTTGCATGAGAATGAGTATGTCGTCAAAGTCTAGAGAGCAGCAGGTGCCTGCATCATTTACACAACAGCCTCCGCCATTGGAGAAAGATATTGTCACGGCTTGGAAGAATGCAGCAAATGAGGCAACTCGGTTTTCCAAGATGGACTGGCAATCAACTTGAATCAAAGAGACTTCATTTCTTCCTTGGCCGAGAAGCATCAAGCTGCACCTTCAGAAAGACAAATTCTTGAGGAGATTTGTCGCTGCCGTGACGAGACTTTGTCGCAAGAATGCAAGCGATGGTATAAATCAATTGATTTCTTCATGCACGCAAAAGAATGATCACCAAGGCGAAATATATGCATTAGATTTTACGGACGAGCTTCAATGAGACGTCAAAGCAAGTGATGGAGTTAGCGTATGATGAAGACTGTCCATATGGATATGGAGATTCCGTTGATTCAACGTTGCTTGCCGTCTTAAAAGTTAGAGATCAAAGTGGCCATGTCAACACCAAAATGGAAAAGATGCAGAAGAGAATCATCGATGCAATTGCAGCAGCCAACATTCAAGTGAGAAACCAATCATTGCTTGTGAGTGAAGCACAAGATTGCGAAGCTCTCACTGTAGTCATGTTACAGCATTTAGATTATCAGTCAAAATTATTCGGCCCTTGCGGCATGTATTCGAAAACAGCTCATCTGAAGCTATTGTAAGTGACGTAGCCACGACAAAAGAGAGAGGGCGAAAGAGAAAGAAGAAGCAAAAGGATGACAATAAGAAGAAGTCAAAGAAGAAACGTTAATTCTATTACATCTAAATACCAAACTCTCCGACACCTTTCCTTGAATTGATAAATGCGTCATAATTCTCCAAGAAGATCTGCCTCCTCAGCTCGTATTCTTCGTCCTCATACACTGCATCATCATCATCGAGGCCCTCCGATTCAAAACGCCATTCATCTTCGTCGTGTTGCCAAACATCTTCTAGAGACGATCTGATTTTTTCGTGAATGCAGTGTAAGTTATTTACATCCATGTCAGAACCCCAAGCATCCTTCATTTCGTTTAATGTCATGTGAGGGACTCGTCTTTCCCACCCTTGTGCAAGTACAACGCTGCCGCTTTGATTTATCTTCAATATGCCCAAGTTCTCCAGCACATCAATTTCGTGTGCAATACCAGTAACTGCTGCAGATGAGAGGTGTGTTATCGTCCACTCGTCGCTCCATTGCTCCATTTCCTCACTTGTAGGCTGAGGTGGAAGTTTCAATTGATCGTGATTCAGCCAATTATTCTTCAGCCGTGCAAGTCGTTCTTCAGTTAACACAAATCGAACATTTTCAAAGGAGAGTGTGCCTGGCTTTCTTGGATTGCCAGCAAACATGACTTCTTTCGGCAAACGAGTCTTGATGACGGATCGATGGCGTTGTTGCCAAGCATAATTTGGATGAGAAGGTTCAAGAAATAAATGGCCGTAAGTTTTGCTGATATGGAAAAGAATTTCTCCAAGTATGTAGGCGCTGGGTACTGCTTTCGAGCTACTCTCAGTTTGTTTTGGTCGTTTTGGAGATGGAAGCTTGGAATTGTTGGCAGCTCTTTTGTGCGTTTGAGGTTTGAGCAGCGCGTTCAATGGCATATCCTCGTCGTCACTGTCACTGTCATCTTCATCCGAGTCCAAAGGTTTCTTGGGTTCATCAACATTTAGCTTCGATGCAACAACCATCTTGTCTTCTACATCAACTTCCACCGGGTCCAAAAGACGATCTTTTGGAATGCGATCCATCACGGCTGCCACGGCTGAAAGCACAGCAGTACACAATGAGCTCGGCGCAAACACAGCCTTCTTCATACCAAAACACTGATTCTGCTCCATTTTGAGCACAAACTCCGCCTCTTCTTTGGTGGCTGCCGTCTCTTCACGAAGCTGGTTGAATCTCCGAATGTAGGCAGCCTCTAACTTTCCTTTCCCTTTCGTGGATATCTTCCTTCCTTTCTTTTTCTTCTCATCTTCCACATTGATGGAGTTTTGCGCACAAAACTGCTTGACATCCCTGAAAAGCACACACTTAGGATCAGACACGAAGGTATGCGTCTTGCTCCCACACTTACATCCAGTAGTCGGTCGTGCCTTGGAACGGAGTATACTTCGTTGCGCATCTGTAAGATAGTTTTCAACCAACGAGTTGTTCTCATTGTCAGCATCATCTTTCACTTCACGTTCCCAATCAGCTTTCCAATACTCCTCAGCCTTTTGCTTCACTTCTCCTTCGATGCGCTTCCCTTCAAAGGCCATTTTTGCTTGCATTGACTCCACACTGCGCTGATTGAGAAAGTTTTTATATGCATCTTTTTCTTTGATTGCGGTACAAACATCCTTTTTTGATACAGGCAGCAAGGCCATTCCAGTCGTAAGTGCACGTGAAACAATTGGAAATGCTCGTATGAAGGTAGACCATTCCACAGATGAAAAATCACCGATCACTTTCTCTCCAAAGATACTAAACGCAATCAATGGAATAGTCGGCGGGGTAGGTTGCATCATAGAAGTGGGGTGCGACAGACGAAGGTTGTTGTTCGTGCCAGTCATCACCCCCTCTACGGCAACAGCAGGCAATGGAACTTTTCTTCTCGCCACAGTCAATACACAACGAATCTCACCAGTAACGGAACATGTAGAGGATGAGGTAGAAATGAATCGACACGACTCTGCAAATGTCATTCCACCTACATCCCGTCCATTAATCAAAAGAATGATATCACCAGGTTGCAATACTTTCCTCTCGGTGTTTGGTTGTGATGCAAACCTGGCCTTGGTCGCTTCTACTACGCTTAGGACACCAAAGGTTTCTCTCTTCCTTCGAGGCTTCTTTTCAGTAGTAATAGTTGTTGTTTTGGTTGAAGCAGAAGCTGTTGTAGCGACACCAGCACTGGTAGTCATTAAAGCAACACTCTTTGGAACTTCGACTCGTGCCACCAACACACTCTTGCTTTCATAACGCAACGTCACACCAAACGAATCCTTTGCCTCTTTTTTCATAACACATACATGATCATTGACCAATTGATGAGATGCCAAGTATGGACTGTGAGGGTTGGTAAGAGCATGTGCTGAAAGAATCAGCGGCTTTTTGGTTGTTGGCGTGGTGGTAGCTGTTGCAATGGTAGTTGGATTTATCATTTTCTGAGTTGATGGCACAGCATACGTATGTTGTTGTGGATGTAGAATCAACCCGTTGGGATTATGATAAAGATGCGCAGCTGGCTGTTGCATTGGTTGTTGCATTGGGTAGCCACTGACAATATTAGCAGGCATCTGCATCTGCATTGGGTAATACGCTCCATAGTGAGGCACTGCCACTCCTTGTTGAGCATAATGCAAATGAGGATTGATGCTTTGAAAATTGTGATGTTGTTGTTGCTGCTGTTGCTGCTGCTGCTGCTGCTGCTGCTGCTGCTGCTGCTGCTGTTGCTGCTGCTGCTGCTGTTGTGCCTTCATGGCCATCATCTGCATTTGTTGTTGCTGCATCTGTTGTTGCTGCTGTTGCTGCATCTTCTGTTGTTGCTGATACTGATGAACACCATACACCCTACGTTCCACACCACACACAACATCACTCAAACACTGCCTCACCTGCACCTTCCGCTCCTTCTCCACCTTTCTCAACCGTGCCCTCCTCTCACGTATCAACCGTCTCTCTTCCAAATCCTTCCGTTCCACAATCCCAATCATGTCATACACAACCTCACCAATACTATAATGCACACCACATTTCTCTTCCAATTCCATCCGTTGTTCCACACGTGAGACAATATGATCAATGGTACATTCCACCACTTGACGTTGTTGCTGTCGAAGTAGACGTTGTGCCTCACGTTGACGTTGTCGTTGCAATTTGTGTAATTCGATCTGACGTTGTTTGCGCAGTTTGTCCGCTTCCTTTTGTTGGAGGAGGAGTTGTTTGCGACGTTTGATTTGGGCTATTTGGGACTTGAGTGATTGTTTGAGTGATTGTGGTTTGCTGCTGTTGTTGACAGCTTTCGTTGGCGCAGTAACTTTTGGAGTGGTGTAAGAAGTGGCGGCGACTTTTGCCTTGCTGCTACTTGTACCTTTACTTGTAGCAGCCTTTGAGATAAACGACGATGAGGGCTTCCTGTGCTTGTGAGGTATTTGTTTCTTCTTGGGTGTAGGAGTGACAGCTTTGGTGGTCGTTGATGCTGCGTACGGATTTTTCGACCTAGACACAGCAGCATTGTCATGAGGTCTTGCAGCAGCAGCAGCAGCAGTGCTACTCGTTAAATTTCCAACATTCGCTACAGCTCGATTGAGGTGCTTGTAGGATTGTTTTTTGTTGTTACTGGCAGCATTGTTGTTGTCGGCTGGCTTTTTGACAGTAGAGGCAGCTTTCTTTGCGTAGGGATTGCTAATCACAGGCCTTTTGGCGTATGGGTTGACAATAGCGCTCTTGCCTTTGTTTGAGGAGTTTGTCATTGTGAATCAATTGTCAGTTATTGTCTGCTTGCTACTATCTACGACATCATGGTGCATCTCATGGTGCATGTTGGACAGTGTGTGAACAAAAGTGAGTGAGAAATGACATGCGAGATGCGACAGATTTGCTTTCGACAACACGCCCACGCCGCCCATGTCCATATCGTGGATACTTGATACTTACGGTCATCTGGTAAGATCTGGTACCTGGTACTTTTACCCCAGAAAAAGGTTTCTCTTATCTCTAAAGTACAATACATCAATCAACGCAACTGATGACAGGCCCAATATGTTGAGGAGCCTGGCCTTGGCTGGGCCTATTCAACTGGCAAAAGTGCGTACTTATCATTATCAATTCCTTTGTAAGCTGGGATTGCTGACAGTTTTCGCAAACTGTGACTGTTAGTTAGACAACCAACTAAAGAGGACTCACCCTCGTTAACTCAATAATTCGTGCTATACACTTATCAATTTTAAACAGTGAGCTCGACATGGTGCAACGAGCCGTCATGTCAGCCTGTGCGATCTTTCCTCGGGTGCGTCATCAGCACCTATCGTACATATCCTTAATATACCTCGAGAGTACCGTATCTCCCCATAAGTATAGAATCCGTACCAATACAATAAATTGTATCATTTCACACTCCCCTACGATTCTTTATCCACGCATCTTGACTCAAGATATCCATCATATCCTCGCTCCAAAACAGGATAGGTTTGATCAGTGGCCAAACAGAACTACAAGCCCAATGCTTACTCAATGTGTCAGCAGGATTGTTTGTTCCGCGGACGAAGGCAAACCTTAATACCCCAGCGGCAATATTCGCACACGCATAATGATACGAAAACTTCAAATGTCTCTCGTGAAGCTTACCATGTGGTTGCGCATCTGATGCAAGTTGCTCTGGAGATAATCCCTCGAGACAAAGCGACGTAGACTTGACTTTAGTCCTCTCTAGCATAGTTCTCGTGGTATAGATTGCAACATTAAAAAGAGCATCCTTCGTATCCGATGACTCACCGCAGAAGAGGTTGACAAGCATGCATTTGTAACTAGCAAAAGCACTATCCGCAGTGTATCTTGTACCCAATACGGTGGAATAAGGGTTGCTGCTTCCATCAGGCCCAACATGATTATCGCTCAATTTCACCGCAACGAAGTAGAGTAAATCCTTTCCATTACCATGCGGCGTTGCAACTTCTTCCATACCGAATGTCAATTCATCATCACCACATGTGTATTCGAAGTAACTGCCAATAGACCAAGCCTTGTACCAATCATCGTTTGCAAGAGCATCGTTGCCTGTCAGTACCAAGATAGAATCACCCAATGCAGAATGGTACATATCACACGGTCCAAGCAGATATTGTCTTGTGGTGTCTTCAACAAAGTATTCAGGCATTGCATGATTGACATAATCATTCATATAGTGGATCGTGAATGCATCTGCACAATAGGCATAGGTTTCATAAACAGCTTGTCGCATTGAAAAGTCTTCAATAGCTGCAACATAGTGGGCTTGCTCGGATCCTGTGCTGGTCGGGTGTCTCCTGCCATGAGCTGGTGCGTCGTAATGGATAATGACGTTGGTGTCGGCAAATGCTGTACTAACAGATCCAGTTGATGCACTAATGTTCATCGTCGTAGCGGGTGCAGTAGTCATTGGTACATTGCAGACATCATTGCAAATTGGCCGCAAGCGGAATATCATGCAAGGAGATCCATCAGTCGAATTCATCGAACACAACATGTCAGCATGGCCTAGGTCAATGGCAAAGACAAGCATGAGTTGTCGTCTCCTCGAGATAGTATTCATCGTGAGTACTCCACTACAATCATTGACAGAGTCGAAGTTGTATTCATTGATGGCTTGCAAAAGACTATCGTCGCTATTCACTGCCGCGAACGTCGTTGAAGTAGCTCCCCATGAGTGTCCGCTAGTCACAACGTCCTTGCTGCTAGGTTCATGCTCATCATGATTCATCAATCTGTAGTAACCACTGATACCAATCATTCGTTTGTCTCTCGTATCAATTGTCTTAGGCTGCTGCTTCGCCATAACTCCCTCGAGCTCTCCCCATTCAGGCACCCACGTCAACGCATCCAACTCTCCAGAGATAACATTCTCGCTGTTACTGCTCCCTTTTTCATTGCCATAAGTGAGTTCGTCAAATACTACGCCGACAGACGGAGGAATGTCAGGGATGTTTAATCCATCGCAATTGTAGCTGTGTTCATTGACCAAAGAAAGCAAATCTCTTCCAGTGCAGTTCAGCGTTGCATTATGGGCTGAGTTGATTTCAGTTGATGCTATCCCAACTCTACCAGAACTCTGCTCCCCATGTCTAGGTAATACACGATGCTCTCCATAATTCAGCCTTCTGTTGATTTCTTCAGTCCAAGAGACATGATGATTATCACATATCAAACACCGCTCCACGGTAGCAATCAGTCTCGTTCCATACACCAATCCATAGATGTCACGTGCAACAACTATCAATCCTTCGCCGCATTCGGTGATATCCATTAATGTAGGAACGATAATAACCAACACCAGATCTGCATTATGGCTGTAGACGAATCCGTCATTAAATGGAAAGCCATCGCTATCAGCAATACTGCTGTTATTGACCTGTGTCAAATGCATCGCAGAGACATCATTGCTGTGATGAAGCGGTTCTATCAGGACAGAAGTATCATAAGCTTTTGTACATGTCAAATCTCCCCATACAAAGGTATCATGAACTTGTGTACACATCAAATCTCCACATAGGCCTATCCATACAGCGCTGGCGATGACAGCTTTCCCAACATACTCATCATCAAGGGATGGAGCAGATACGTCGACGGCATTAAGTTCATTAAAAGATGACGCAATGACACTTGCGAAGGGAATGACTTCACCTAACTTGCAATAAATCCCATCGTCCAGATAACCAGCCACCGCAGTCACCTCATGCGAAATAATAATACCACTAACATCCACAGCAGGAGTCATGTAATACTTGACTTCGTTCAATCTGGAGGTGACGATAATACTGAATGTATCAATATCTGCCGAATAAAAGTGGTCAATAGAGTAGTGGTGGTTGGTATCGTTGTAAAGCTCCCCATTCTCATTGCTGGTGATGTGAGTCTTTTCAATGGTATGACTCCTAATCCTCGTTCTCCATGATCGTTTGGTTCTCATGTTCGATGTTGTAATGGCATTCCAAACTGAAGAGAAGAAGTCAATACTCTTGAGAATCATCCAGGCGAAGTCTTGCAGCTCCCCAGTTGTACCAGTTATACACAATGCGTAATAGGGTGGCATAGTTGTAGAGATGGAGTCGCCATCGTTGGAAGAGATGTGAACTGCCACGGCGGCATTACCAATCGCTGAATAGGGTACCTTCCATTGTGTCGAACCATGATGATCGCTGCGGATCGCTCCCCATCGTAATGACCGATTGGTGATCTGCCTCGATCCAATTGTCGACTCGATGATCTCTCTCTCAGCACTTATCAATCTTCCACGACAGTTGGTAATGTTCATGGATGAGGATCCATCATCATTGTAGCAAACACTGTTCCTATCCTTCGAATCATCAAGTACCTCGCAGCTCATACCAAAGAGAAGATCATACCTCGATAATGCACAGTGCTCCCCATAGTTCAGCTGTCTATCATATTCTTCAGTCCAAGACACATGGTCGGCACCACACATCAAACAAGAGCTCATAAGTAATACACTCCTATCATGTATTTCGATTAATTCAGGAACGATATTAACCAAAGCCAATGGATAGTCATGGTTGTCAGCAACATCGTTCTTGTTCGAATGCATCGCAGTGACATCGTTGCCGAGAGAAGACGGTTCAAGCAGGACAGAAGTGTCATGAACTTGTGTAATCATCAACTCTTCCCTTACAGAAGCTTCATGAACTGGTATACGCATCGTAATTCCCCATAATACCTTCAACAAAACGCTGGCGATAACATCGTTCCCAACAGACTTGTAAGCAAGAGATGGAGCAGGTGCATTAAATCCGGTATGCTGAATGACCTCATGAGGTGCATTGAGGAAGAAGTGACGATAGGATGCTAAGTCAGCAGAACATTCCCGACGTTCATGAACCTGTGCGTGGTGTCCAGCCATCAAACCGGCATAAGTGTCGACCATAGAGTAGAGGTGGTGGTGAGTAGCAACATCCTGTGCAGCATGAAACTGAGCATCGGTGATCTGAATGTTGGTCGTAGGTGGACACGATGGAAGATCCAGAGGAACATATCTTCGTCCAACAACACCCATGTTGGATCCACTATCCAATATTGCAATACTTGCAACAGTACCGTCAGTAGGCCCCCTATCGCGCATTTGAAGTTGATTAACGTATGAGATTTCGTTACAAAATTGCGCGGCATTCTCCGAAGTAATAATCTCCTCCTTTCCACCGGTGTTCCGATTCTTAATAGTCTCCTCCTTTCCATCGGTGTTCCGATTCTTGATGGAATTGACCGTGTTCATGTCCTCGATTAACCTCACCATCTCCATGTAGTTGGTGACATTCATCTTGGCTTGTGCATCCTTGATCCAAGCGTCTCCTTCCATCCAAACATGGAGCATGTGCGTCATGAGTTGAGTGAAATAAGCGTTCAATCGGGTTTTACATCCCTTGGTCATCGGCGGGAATAATGTTGCTGTAGAAAGATTTTGAACTGCCAAATAAAACTCCATCGTAAAGGATTGGTGTTTAAATTGGTTATCCACAGTTGTTGGACTACTGTCCCTAGGCTCAGCAAACCGCGTTTCACGCCGCAAGATATTCTGCCTCCCGGTTTAATGGGTGCACAAAATCCTATATCTGTCCCCCCCTCGGTTGGGCGCAGATCTTGTCCAAACTCCTCTTACTGGGACCATGCCGATCGTTCGGTGGAAATGGCGGTGAACTTGATCACAAGCGTAATCGGCGGCGCAGCAAACGGCCAATTGACAACTTGTTATTGACGTGCCCTATACAACCAAATAGGTTGATAATAGACCCACGAGAATGTTGATCTGACAGTTTTCGCAAACTGTGACTGTTAGTTAGACAACCAACTAAAGAGGACTCACCCTCGTTAACTCAATAATTCGTGCTATACACTTATCATTTTAAACAGTGAGCTCGACATGGTGCAACGAGCCGTCATGTCAGCCTGTGCGATCTTTCCTCGGGTGCGTCATCAGCACCTATCGTACATATCCTTAATATACCTCGAGAGTACCGTATCTCCCCATAAGTATAGAATCCGTACCAATACAATAAATTGTATCATTTCACAATTGCCAACAAGATCGACCGTTGCCATTGCTGAGGTAAGGACTCTGTCATTTATTTTATTTTTTGTGCTTTCCATTTCATTTTGCACGGTAAGACGATGGCATCAATCATAAGGAGCGGAGAAGGGAAGAGTGGATGGATCAGCTCAATTGCTGTCGGTGGTCGGGCGGTCGGCGGCATTGGAATTGGAAGCCTCTTTACATCTAGCTCTAGGAGCACAACAGAAAGTGGAGGCGTCATTGTACGAGAGTGAAAATGATTGTCTTGCTATGATGAAATACTCACGCACTCTTTCATCTTTGTATTTGTATTTTCCCTCTCAACTCAATAGATTATACTCATCGGAATATCCACTGCTTCCACACATCAATCATGTCCCCAACCAAACATTTCCATCAAGCAATCTCAACAAGCTCAAGCTGACCCTGACCGTTACGATGTCGAACTCGAGCATGTCGTCATCCATTCAAATCCATCTGATGTAGCTGTGGAAGATATCATCATTGAACCCGATGGCATTGACGATGCTGCCGGTGCCAAGAAGGAGAGAAGATCCATGGCTGCATCTCTGTTGGTAAACAAGAAGCCTGCTGCTGCTGCTGCCATTTCTGTGTTTAGCGCAGGTGCCATTATGGGTGCATCAATCATCGGCATCAGTGCTGAACAGAAGCGTCAGCAGAAGAATGCCCTTGCTGCGATCACCAACAGTGACAACAGTAGCAACAGCAAATCTGGCAAATCTGCTTCGGCCCCATTCTGTGAGACTGAGGAGCCTGATTCTTTTGCCGTAAACTGTGGAGACATTTTTAACAACAACGAGACGGTGGTTTTGACCCAGGATATTTTGTGTACTGATAACGTGGCAGACGTTAGTAGACCAATCCAGTTGAGGACCCTCAATGCGGCAATCAAGTTGGAAGGTGCTGGTGCAATTATTGACTGTCATGGCCACACAATTAGTCAGAGGCTCACATCAAAATATGCCCCTTCCTGTGGCAGATTTCCTGGCGTTTATTTTGGCCCTACCCGGGGTCGTCTATTAATGAAAGAGGAATGTGACCTGTTCTATCAAGGTGGGATTTGGTTGGTCGGCGGCGCCACTGCAATCAACTGCAATACTGCAATGTTGAAAATTTCTATGATGGTTTTCTTATGAAAAAGGAGGCGAAGTACAGAAGTCTAATGCTAAATGGAATCGTGATGGGGTTGAAATTCTAGACGACTCCGGCTCAACCACCAGGATTTCAGACATGTGAGTATTGCATTGCCTGGTTTGTTTCTTTTTTGACTATAATGACACTTCCCAATTAGAGAACGAGAGGCTACGCATGTTAGCCGATAGTGGGGGGTCTCGTACGCACAGGGGCGGCATGGGTAAGAACAAACAATCGATGTATATGGCAGATGCAGCGAACATCACCAATAAGGTTGCACTGTACAAGGGTGTCGCAGCCACCATTTGGCCATTTTTTAAGTTTTTGTACTTCAGGGGAAGGTGGGCTGTGTACGATAAGCAACAGCCACATGCTTTTGCTGCACATGTGATGAGTTATGTTGAACTACCTGAATCATTCAAAGGATTCGAACATCAATATTACGAAAAGTTCGCCTTGCCAAATGTGTCAAGCAAGATAAGTACTTTGAGAAGTAACTTTGTGACAGCCTGTCGAAAGGTATTTATTAGTGAGTAATATGTGTACATGAATCTTGTTCGTATTGTTGTCGTGAAATGCCATCAAGCCGCCTCTCACATCGCACAATGCAATTTTACCATCAAGAACGTCATCGAAGTTGCCTCAGCTTCGAACTCGTTGGCACATCGTTTGCTGCACTGTTATCGACCTCCAACGACTGGGATGCCCTACACGATAGTTCCGCTGCGCCTCAATCAGCTTTACAACCTCATTTACTACTACGCGAGTGAGGTGTATGGACGCACTGCTATCAGGACATGGTTAAAAGCGAATCAGGAAAGGTCTGTTCTTGATAAGATGACAGCAAGCGATCTTGCGTTTGCATTGATAGTTTTTGAAAATTACTACCCAAA
>JAHBBA010001261.1:0-13367 GCA_018806925.1 Skeletonema costatum
GCCGATTACGAATGAAATGAAACAGTAAATTTATATAATTATCAATCTATTCATCGTATAGTTCCGTCGACAGTGTCAGTGTCTTCACTTTTGATATTGTGTCGTTCGTTTTGGTGGATTTTCAGTGCGCGTTCTCCAATGAATCGCTTTCTACATCCACAACAAATATGAATTCGTGTATCCATCTTCATGTAAGCACTTCGTAATGCCTCATCTTCGTGTTCAAAGTCATCTTGAACTCGAAGTGAAGGGCATTCGTTCATTCGTAATTCCCAATCAAGCAATACCTCCTCCTCCTGCTCTTCATCATCTTCTTCTTCCTCCGGAGCCTCTACAGTGGTCGGCTGCTGTGTCCTAACGACTTTGGCACGCTTCGATTTTGTATCCTTCAACATGTCTTGAATCCCTTCCCATATCCATGAGGCGCTTTCAAATTGTAAAGCTTTCATTATCAATTCGTTTCGACGTTTCCCTCTCACTTGGCAGTACCTCTTCGACATCTTCTTCCTTCTTGGGTGGAAACTCTCAATACTCTCCTCCGCCACATCACCAATACAGCGCCATAACTTGAGCGTGTTCACCAATACATCCGATAGCAGAGTGAACCATGAAGACCCTTCACTTGATCGATTAGAAATGCCAATGCAAAGCTAGCCCCTACAAGAAGGCCCAGCCACATCTGCAATATTTTTGTGTGGCGGCGAAGAGTTTGTGGATTAGGGTCTGTGTCGTGAAGGTACTGAATAAGTTGACGGACGAGAGTCTTCCTTTCTTTTAGGAACCTTTGAAGAGGACCGTACTCCCTTCCCATAATTCAGTTTCATCATCAATGCCAAATGCCTCGGTTGGTGTGAGTCCCTGGACACGGAAAAGTTGTTCTGTATTCATTTGACAGTGAGCAAGCAATTTGCGTTGCTTTACCATCACTTCCAACATTGAGATGTATGAAACAATCCTTGCCATTTTCATACTCCCCGTCTACATCATTGTATGGAATACAAGTCTGCCCCATTTTCGTCTCAAAAGCATATTCCATCATTTGTATGTCTACTTCTCTCATGTTGTTATCGCTCTGGTCGTATCCACACACCATGTTGAGAGGATCTTTCAAGGCTTCAAATGTATGCCACGTTTCCATCACATTTTGATTCCGGCTGACAATTTGAGCAATTGCATTCCGCAGAGGGGCGTAACCCCCATTGCAATACTTTCATGCACCCGCGAAATAAAAGAGGATATTATAGACGAAGCAGAAAGATACGGGTGGACGGATTCACGATGTCTTTATGAGGGAGGTGACGAGATGACTCTCTCCGCACCAGCAGTGGAGACACAAATATGTGGACTAAACGTAGAAGATTTTATGCACATAAAATATTGGACTGGTGACTAGGCGTTGTTGATTTACCCTGCACCTCAATAACTTGGGCCAGTCATGTTGGCAAAGGGTAGTAGCGTCAAGTTTGGCTGGATTCTCGAGGTGCAGGGTTAGTGGTGATGACGGCCTATGGGTCTGGAAACGGGTAATGATCGCTAACAACTACTAGTTATTTCAGCGCGACAGGGTGTCAAAAAAGGTTTTTTTAAATTTTTTTTCGAAATCGAGTTGGCCTCGTTTTTGAATGAATGTCCGTTTTCGACCCTCTCGAGAGACCGTGAACAAGAACAGCGCAGTGGGACTGCTGGGGACACGGTTGTTGCACGGTTCCATTGTTGCACGGTTACAGTTATTGCACGATTCTGAGAGCAGTACCGGTCCTGTTTGACGGCCGTTTTATCTAGATAATTTACTAGATACGACAATCTGAAGTTGCACGATTGGGTGCCGGACATAGTTATTGAACGATGGGTCAGCCCGGCAACCATGCAACACCGTGTCCCGCCCCACTGAACTGTGAAAAGAACAACATCATTCTTCATGATATTTCTTGGCCTAAAATCCTGTGGTTCACAACTCAACAACTCAAAATAAAACAACACCTATCTACCGGATACCGGCCATAATAGAAGACACTCGTAACACTATCAAACTGGTGCCGTGCAGCCTGGCTGTGTAGCCTGTTCTGGAGCTGATAGGACAGACAGAGAGCTGCAATGCGGGCCCTCGGGGCCTTATTTGGTATATCTGCTGCTTTTACTTTGTTAGGTTATTTTTCAGGGTTACCCTACTATAAAGTTGCTCTGCAATGCTTTGTGTGTTGTTTCTTGCTCTTCTGTCACTTTGTCTCTTTTCTCACTTGCTGTGCGCGCCTGTTCTATTTTGAAAATAAGACAGCCATCTTCAAAAATCTGCTTTGAAAATAAGACAGCCATCTTCAAAAATCTGTTTTGAAAATAAGACAGCAATCTTCAAAAACCTGTTTTGCAAAAAGACAGCCATCTTCAAAAATCTATTTGCAAATAAGACAGCCATCTTCAAATCAAATTGACCAGAATTTTTTCAAATGACCAAATGACCGATCCGGTCATTTTGTTTTTTGCTTCTCTTTTCTCTTGCACAGCTTCTCTGCAGGATGAACGCGCACACAGCACTGTGAGAACCATATGAATTAGTTTTGCACTTTCTTGCAATGACAATTTGCTCAAACTCGGGCGCGTCTAGAGCATACCTGGTACTTTTTTACATAGGAAACCCATACAAAATCAATTCCTACTGTGTAGCCGGTATGGTCTACAGGGCCTCTACATGTTGAACAGTAAATGTTTCTTCCTAAATCCTTCGTATACTATTCCTGCGTAGGCTCCTGTAGAAATATCTGGTCACAACTAGTCACTATTGCTCACCATAGAATTGAGGGCACCTCCGGCACCCCGGAATTACGTTTCACGCAATCTATCCGGGGCCCCGAGGGCCGATTAAATATGAAGATGACAAATAATTAACTTAGCTTCCGAACTCATTTTCCATGCAGAATCCGATGGTACAAGTGGTGGCGGGCGAAATTGCCTAGAATCCAGCTAACTGCCCCGTCAGTTGTCTCTCACAAGTCTACAGCTATTAGTGTGATTGGGTGCTAACTATCATGAGTGGTGGTTGATATGCGTCCCTTGTTCCTCTCATCAGCTCAAGTGTGATGTGTGATAAAACCAGGGCACTGTTGTCGAGTAGATGAGCCGTATCATCGCCCCAGACGCACAGAAGTGCAGCCCTCTCTAGGTCATGTTTAATCTTTGATACGTTCGGATTATTGCGTCGTATGATCTTAGGAACCGTGGAAAATGCTGCGTTGTCTCTTCAGCCGATAGCCGATATGCAATTTGTTCATCATGTCACGAAGTCAGATGAACAGGGACTTTCCTACCGCCCCCAACACCGACAATTGCCCCCACCCTCTAACCCAACACACAGCCTTGACTCCCCCAATCACTCCCGGGAAATCATCCTCACCGTTCAACTTGAAGTTGGAATAGCCTGGCTATGACACTGGAAAGTCATTACGACACATACATACGTTCACACCACAAAAACACAAAGATTTCACAACACGTACCAACCAGCCTAGGGCTTGATTCGCAGGGCCAGATAGGGTGTGCGACGGTGTAGCAACATGTTTAGGGTGTTTTGGGCACGTACCAAAAGGTAGGGCTGGATTCGCAGGGGGGTTAGGGGAAAAGGTTGTCGGTAGGCGAGGGATTAGCGACTTGACTCGACTACGAACAAAAACCTATGTAGCGGTACGTAGGAATTAGTATGTCACCACCCAACTTCAAGTGGAACGGTGAGGATAGGATCCCGATATTTGTTACAATCCCTCTGCACCAACCCGACATTTGTGTGTACATGGACTAAACACAGGGTTTACTTCAATGAGTTCTATGTATGTGGCATAATATTAGGTCTCACAAGTTGTGCTAGAATGGGAAGAACAATATAAGAGTAAGAGAGATCGATTCATCACACATCAGGGCGCCTTGATTTGATCTTGCGTTTTTGCTCATCCATGATTTCAGAAAGTGAGGGAGGGAGGGAGTGTAGAACCCCCTTTTTTCCGCATTTTGTAGAACCTTGTCATACTAAGCACTATGATAGCCCGCGAGGGATGCCCCTAAACCGCATTTCTCCCGACCACCAATTCACTCTCAACCTCCATGCCATGATGCATCGATACAATACAACATATTATGTTCCGCTCCTCTCTCGACAGAATTCTGAACCATTTCTTTCTACCAATATGATTGGAATTTTGACGCTATTACACAGTGGAATTTCGACTATGTGGAGAGGAAGGCTGTACTCTATGTACTCGTGTTGGGCGAAGGGTGCGCACACCTGATATGTGCGTCGAAGGAGTTAACGTGCGCAAAGAACTGTTGCGCTTTATAACTCTTCCTATTCTAAATCCTAAAGACAAAAAGCACTACTTGCCGCCTGATGAAGCGAGGAGGCATATTCGCGAGAACAAACTGACAGCCGATGATCTGAGGAAGATGATTCCAGATTCTAAACGCAGCAAAAGAGACAAAGATTGGGAGGCTCGTAGGGCAAAAGACAAGAAGAGAAAATGGGATGCTACGAAATTGAGAGCAGTCTTGACTTGCACAAGATGTGGCGGTCCCCGGTGTGTATTTTCTATGAATGCAGTTGGAAACACAAATGGTCCTACGGAAGAAGATCTGCACAAGTTGAATCAGTCCATCGAGGCGGCAAATGGGTATGTTTGTGGTGATAATATCGCAGAAGGCAGGAAGTTCTATAGCAGGCGAGTGGTGATAATATCGCAGAAGGCAGGAAGTTCTATAGCAGGCGAGCCATGAGGTGTGGCATGCCGATTGAATCTCAATATTACAATCCAAGACAGGCACCAAAGGTGGTAGGATCGTAGTCTTTGATGATGTCTGTGCAGTCTGTTATGTAGAGGTAGAGGATGGTAATGATTTGGTGGCATCTGATGAGCTGAGAACAAAGTTTAATTTGGGTGGAAAGACACCGCTGCCTATCTGCCGAGGTTGCTTTGATGACGGTGTGGAGCCACCATGCTCTGGAGGCGAAAGAATGTTCGACAAGCTGAGATGCAAAAGAAACAACAAAAAAAGAGGCAACGAAAGGATGCAGAACAAAGAGGTCGGAGGAAGAGTAGAAAAGAATCGTAACAACTTAATGAACAGAAATGGCTCCCTCAACAAACTCGCTTTGAGCACGATTATGCAGTAAAAGCTAGTAGTTCTACAAAATTTTCGATTTGGCTCAAAAAGTGAGGGAGGGAGATGAGCAAAACGTAAGATCAAATCAAGACGCCCTCACATTCACATCGCAGTCTCAAACCGCAAGACGAATGCTACCATATGAAAGAGAGACATGCTTGACTCAATCTGACAAGAAAACTACACATACGATTCGGTAAAAATATCTGATTGCTATTACTGAAACCTTTACCTTTACTACTCTAGAGATAGAGAGATTCGGACCCAATGCCAAAGTCCAAAGCTTTCTCCCTCATCACTTTTTCAGAGCAACCATTTCATCGTCAAAACTCTCACAAACATCCCCACCCTAACAATCACCACCAATGCATTTAATGCTTTGAGAGGCAGGAGGGTCTTTGATGTTGACATACGAGTCCAACTCATCCGCAATGTAGTTCCACACGGCTTGATATTCAGTCACTCCTGACTGACCCAATTGGACTCCCGCACCCAAGCTGTCATAGCCGTCGTTACCCCCTGCCAAATACCCGCTTGTTGCAATCACATAATTTCCCCCGGGAATGATTGTACCATCATCTACCACATCTACGTAAGTGGCACCACGTTTCACCTTCAGAGAACGAACACGAGAACCTGCACTCACTGATGTCTGACCACATACACCAGCTTCACTTGGGTCAAACTCCATCTCCACACCAACCATCTGTGCGAATCTTCCAGTGCCTAGGCCATCTCCAGAAGTCTCCGGAAACTTACAAACAGAATTCTCCATAGCTGCTACAAGCTGATTGGCATTGACCTTGACAACAGCGATCGGATTGTTGAATGGAGCAGCCTTGTTAATGTCGCATTGTGTCACATCGGGTCCGTCGATACTCGCCCTAATACCTCCGGAATTCACGATACTAATGTCAACTTGATCACCTCCATTATCCATTTGGAAAGCATCGGCAGGTCCAGCAAAGGAGCTGGCAATAAGTTGTCCAAGATTGGTGTCCCTCGTCCTCACATCCTCGCGCTCACCATTGAGAGGGTGAGCAGTTTTTGCCCCGTTGCCCTCCTTGACCGCCGCAGCTTCACAGAAACCGACAGTCAAAGCATCTTTGAGATCAACATTAAGAATATCATCGCCTGACAACTCTCTTTGGAGCGTGCAACGCACCAGCTCGTTGTCGATGCACCCGCCAATATGACCTATCGCCGGGGAGGCAAAAGGATCGCCAGAATCAGATCCCAAATCTAAATCTTCTTCAGAGATGGATCCAGTTTCTGTGGGATCAAGACGCTCAACAAGCGTTGCTGCCGCCAGCTGAGCGCGTTCCAATGTGTCGATGGTGCAATCAAGGCAGGTCTTTTTGCCCGCCTTGCCAGAAGGGGCTAGGGCAGGAGATCTTGTAGCTTTTCCGGACTTGGACAAAGTGGTCGACATCATCATCGAGGCTCTCATCTTGCTAGCAGATTGATTAACTCCCATATGATACCCAGGCACACCAACTGCGGCCAGCACTGCAATTCCAGCCGTTGTGCCCATGAGGACCTTGAACATAGACGTGTTGCCCTTTGTGTGGGAAGGTGATGCAATGTCCTCAACGTCGTGTTCGGGGAAGGAATTGATGGATCCGCCTTCTTCAAAAGTGTTGATGTAGGCATTGGATCTGATTTCCACACCCTCTGGTGTATCGGCGGAGGCAGCATAGTGGGGCTTCAATGACATGGTCATGGTGGATGTGATATGTGCGAGCGTGGTGAAGGGCGAAGATGCGGCTGATCTGCAAAGAGAGGGGGAAGGGGAAGAAAGATAATGAGCGTGGAGCAGGTTTCAGATAGGAGCGCTTCAAGAAGTGCAATCATTCTTAGACGCATTGGCTGTCAAACTATTGTCATTTTACAGTAGATTATGACCTCGGTAGATACGTTTGTTAACTCACGATCGGAGTTCTTAGTATGGGCTGACTTTGATTCTAGAGACACTCGATTAGGTGATATTAGTTGCCATAGTTGAGCACTGCATAGAAGTTGCCAACTATTAGCAAACTGCAGAATAGGGGGCGGCGTTCGAGATGAAGTGTGGGTGAAGTGTAGCTGAGTGAGGCGCAGTATAATTTTATTTGATTAACACGGTCTGGGAGGTTGAATCGGTGGACGTGGGTCTGGAACCATGGAGGTCTTCACCGCTTTCATAGGCTTGTTGCTTCCTATTGCGGTGCTCTACAGCCCATTCATGATCGCTGTGAGAAGTCCTGCTAGGGACAGCTAAGTTTGAAAGCATAGGTATGCGTAGTCATTCAGGCGGCATTATTCTCTCTCAAGTACGTTCATCCTACTTACTAGATCCGGTAATGCGTAATGTGGTTTTGAATGTCACTGATCGATCGTTCAGTGGGAGCTCGTTTCCCATAATCCTATCTTCTGTTGGCTCCTCATATTTATATATCGTTCTCCACCCTGTTTGTGCTAAAAATCGGCTACCCACGCGCGCTTTCCTCCCCCCCACAATTCCCGTGTTCTTCCTTCCTCTCTCCTCTCCCCCCCTCCCGTTCCCCGTCCTTCTTCTTCTTCCTCCTCTCCTCTCCCTCTTCCCTCCTTCCTCCTTTCTCTCCATGTCCTTTTTCTTCCCCTCCCCCCTCCCCCCCGTCGCTCTTTCTTTCCCCCTCTCTTCTTTTCTCTTCCCTTCCCTCTTTCCCTTTTCCTCCTCTCTCTCTCTCTCTCGGACGCCAATGCACAAGCCAAAGTCCGAGCTTTCTCGCCTCATTCACTTTTTTTCAGAAGCACATGTTCATAGGTGGTCAGAAACTCTCAGACAACATCCGCCACCCTACGGAACAATCACTCACCAATGGCATTTTAATGCTTGAGAGCAGAGGGTCTTTTTGATGTTGACATACGAGTCCAACATCATCCGCAATGTATTTTCCCACCCGGCTTGATATCTCAGTCCACGTCCTGACTGACCCCACATTGGACTCGCCGCACACCCAAGCGTCATAGCCCGTCGTTACCCCCTGCCAAATACCCGCTTGTTGCAATCACATAATTTCCCCCGGGAATGATTGTACCATCATCTACCACATCTACGTAAGTGGCACCACGTTTCACCTTCAGAGAACGAACACGAGAACCTGCACTCACTGATGTCTGACCACATACACCAGCTTCACTTGGGTCAAACTCCATCTCCACACCAACCATCTGTGCGAATCTTCCAGTGCCTAGGCCATCTCCAGAAGTCTCCGGAAACTTACAAACAGAATTCTCCATAGCTGCTACAAGCTGATTGGCATTGACCTTGACAACAGCGATCGGATTGTTGAATGGAGCAGCCTTGTTAATGTCGCATTGTGTCACATCGGGTCCGTCGATACTCGCCCTAATACCTCCGGAATTCACGATACTAATGTCAACTTGATCACCTCCATTATCCATTTGGAAAGCATCGGCAGGTCCAGCAAAGGAGCTGGCAATAAGTTGTCCAAGATTGGTGTCCCTCGTCCTCACATCCTCGCGCTCACCATTGAGAGGGTGAGCAGTTTTTTGCCCCGTTGCCCTCCTTGACCGCCGCAGCTTCACAGAAACCGACAGTCAAAGCATCTTTGAGATCAACATTAAGAATATCATCGCCTGACAACTCTCTTTGGAGCGTGCAACGCACCAGCTCGTTGTCGATGCACCCGCCAATATGACCTATCGCCGGGGAGGCAAAAGGATCGCCAGAATCAGATCCCAAATCTAAATCTTCTTCAGAGATGGATCCAGTTTCTGTGGGATCAAGACGCTCAACAAGCGTTGCTGCCGCCAGCTGAGCGCGTTCCAATGTGTCGATGGTGCATTCAAAGCAAGTACTACTCCCGGGGATCCTTTTCTTCAATTTTCTAGAGTCGTATGCATGGATGGGAGTAGGAGTAATACCTACGAAAGTGGCGGTGGCGATGGCAGCAGCAGCGTTAGATAGCTTCATGGTCAAATCTTGATGTCGAAATTCGAAGGCGAAGTAGATTATATTGTGGAAGCAATCTGAAATTATGTTTCGATTATGCTGACATGAAAGTGAAAGTGCCAGTGAATTGGTAGCTGAGTTGGTAATTGGCGAGACGTAATCGTATATGCACCTCTTTCTTGCCGTTTCCTCGCCGAAGTCAATATAATTATCCTCTTATTATCTTTAAAGTTACAACACTACAAGGCCGTGATAAGTAGCTTCCTGATGATGCGGTAAAGCCCCAACTCGTGAAAAGACGCTCAAATTCTTCTATGAAAGAAAGGTATGCCGAAGTCATTATCCCTTCTTTCAAATTATCCTCAAAGTAACAATCCCAATTACAGGATAAGCGGGAATGATGGGTTTGTACTGTAATAATATGTAACGCGATGATATCGTCAGGCTTAGTTTGGGAGCCGCTCCGATTAACAATGAGTTAGTAAGTACTTATGCATGTGGCATATATATTATAGGTCTCACAGGCTGTGCTAAAATAAGGAGAAGAGAGTAGCGACTCGCATCACACACATCACATTCACATCGCAGATCTCAGTCTCAAACCGCAAGGACAAGGAATGCTGAATGCTGAATCCTCCATATCCATATGAAAGAGAGGCATACTTGACTCATTCTGACAAGAAAACTACACATACGATTCGGTAAAAATATCTGATTGCTATTACTGAAACCTTTACCTTTACTACTAGAGATAGAGAGATCCGGACCCAATGCCAAAGTCCAAAGCTTTCCCTCCTCCCTCATCACTTTTTCAGAGCACCATTTCATCGTCAAAACTCTCACAAACATCCCCACCCTAACAATCACCACCAATGCATTTAATGCTTTGAGAGGCAGGAGGGTCTTTGATGTTGACATACGAGTCCAACTCATCCGCAATGTAGTTCCACACGGCTTGATATTCAGTCACTCCTGACTGACCCAATTGGACTCCCGCACCCAAGCTGTCATAGCCGTCGTTACCCCCTGCCAAATACCCGCTTGTTGCAATCACATAATTTCCCCCGGGAATGATTGTACCATCATCTACCACATCTACGTAAGTGGCACCACGTTTCACCTTCAGAGAACGAACACGAGAACCTGCACTCACTGATGTCTGACCACATACACCAGCTTCACTTGGGTCAAACTCCATCTCCACACCAACCATCTGTGCGAATCTTCCAGTGCCTAGGCCATCTCCAGAAGTCTCCGGAAACTTACAAACAGAATTCTCCATAGCTGCTACAAGCTGATTGGCATTGACCTTGACAACAGCGATCGGATTGTTGAATGGAGCAGCCTTGTTAATGTCGCATTGTGTCACATCGGGTCCGTCGATACTCGCCCTAATACCTCCGGAATTCACGATACTAATGTCAACTTGATCACCTCCATTATCCATTTGGAAAGCATCGGCAGGTCCAGCAAAGGAGCTGGCAATAAGTTGTCCAAGATTGGTGTCCCTCGTCCTCACATCCTCGCGCTCACCATTGAGAGGGTGAGCAGTTTTTTGCCCCGTTGCCCTCCTTGACCGCCGCAGCTTCACAGAAACCGACAGTCAAAGCATCTTTGAGATCAACATTAAGAATATCATCGCCTGACAACTCTCTTTGGAGCGTGCAACGCACCAGCTCGTTGTCGATGCACCCGCCAATATGACCTATCGCCGGGGAGGCAAAAGGATCGCCAGAATCAGATCCCAAATCTAAATCTTCTTCAGAGATGGATCCAGTTTCTGTGGGATCAAGACGCTCAACAAGCGTTGCTGCCGCCAGCTGAGCGCGTTCCAATGTGTCGATGGTGCATTCAAAGCAAGTACTACTCCCGGGGATCCTTTTCTTCAATTTTCTAGAGTCGTATGCATGGATGGGAGTAGGAGTAATACCTACGAAAGTGGCGGTGGCGATGGCAGCAGCAGCGTTAGATAGCTTCATGGTCAAATCTTGATGTCGAAATTCGAAGGCGAAGTAGATTATATTGTGGAAGCAATCTGAAATTATGTTTCGATTATGCTGACATGAAAGTGAAAGTGCCAGTGAATTGGTAGCTGAGTTGGTAATTGGCGAGACGTAATCGTATATGCACCTCTTTCTTGCCGTTTCCTCGCCGAAGTCAATATAATTATCCTCTTATTATCTTTAAAGTTACAACACTACAAGGCCGTGATAAGTAGCTTCCTGATGATGCGGTAAAGCCCCAACTCGTGAAAAGACGCTCAAATTCTTCTATGAAAGAAAGGTATGCCGAAGTCATTATCCCTTCTTTCAAATTATCCTCAAAGTAACAATCCCAATTACAGGATAAGCGGGAATGATGGGTTTGTACTTGTAATATAATATGTAACGCGATGATATTCGTCAGGGCTTAGTTTGGGAGCCGCTCCGATTAACAATGAGTTAGTAAGTACTTATGCATGTGGCATATATATTATAGGTCTCACAGGCTGTGCTAAAATAAGGAGAAGAGAGTAAGCGACTCGCATCACACACATCACATTCACATCGCAGATCTCAGTCTCAAACCGCAAGGACAAGGAATGCTGAATGCTGAATCCTCCATATCCATATGAAAGAGAGGCATACTTGACTCATTCTGACAAGAAAACTACACATACGATTCGGTAAAAATATCTGATTGCTATTACTGAAACCTTTACCTTTACTACTAGAGATAGAGAGATCCGGACCCAGAGTCCAAATCTTTCTCCCTCCTCCCTCATCACTTTTTCAGAGCACCATTTCATCGTCAAAACTCTCACAAACATCCCCACCCTAACAATCACCACCAATGCATTTAATGCTTTGAGAGGCAGGAGGGTCTTTGATGTTGACATACGAGTCCAACTCATCCGCAATGTAGTTCCACACGGCTTGATATTCAGTCACTCCTGACTGACCCAATTGGACTCCCGCACCCAAGCTGTCATAGCCGTCGTTACCCCCTGCCAAATACCCGCTTGTTGCAATCACATAATTTCCCCCGGGAATGATTGTACCATCATCTACCACATCTACGTAAGTGGCACCACGTTTCACCTTCAGAGAACGAACACGAGAACCTGCACTCACTGATGTCTGACCACATACACCAGCTTCACTTGGGTCAAACTCCATCTCCACACCAACCATCTGTGCGAATCTTCCAGTGCCTAGGCCATCTCCAGAAGTCTCCGGAAACTTACAAACAGAATTCTCCATAGCTGCTACAAGCTGATTGGCATTGACCTTGACAACAGCGATCGGATTGTTGAATGGAGCAGCCTTGTTAATGTCGCATTGTGTCACATCGGGTCCGTCGATACTCGCCCTAATACCTCCGGAATTCACGATACTAATGTCAACTTGATCACCTCCATTATCCATTTGGAAAGCATCGGCAGGTCCAGCAAAGGAGCTGGCAATAAGTTGTCCAAGATTGGTGTCCCTCGTCCTCACATCCTCGCGCTCACCATTGAGAGGGTGAGCAGTTTTTGCCCCGTTGCCCTCCTTGACCGCCGCAGCTTCACAGAAACCGACAGTCAAAGCATCTTTGAGATCAACATTAAGAATATCATCGCCTGACAACTCTCTTTGGAGCGTGCAACGCACCAGCTCGTTGTCGATGCACCCGCCAATATGACCTATCGCCGGGGAGGCAAAAGGATCGCCAGAATCAGATCCCAAATCTAAATCTTCTTCAGAGATGGATCCAGTTTCTGTGGGATCAAGACGCTCAACAAGCGTTGCTGCCGCCAGCTGAGCGCGTTCCAATGTGTCGATGGTGCATTCAAAGCAAGTACTACTCCCGGGGATCCTTTTCTTCAATTTTCTAGAGTCGTATGCATGGATGGGAGTAGGAGTAATACCTACGAAAGTGGCGGTGGCGATGGCAGCAGCAGCGTTAGATAGCTTCATGGTCAAATCTTGATGTCGAAATTCGAAGGCGAAGTAGATTATATTGTGGAAGCAATCTGAAATTATGTTTCGATTATGCTGACATGAAAGTGAAAGTGCCAGTGAATTGGTAGCTGAGTTGGTAATTGGCGAGACGTAATCGTATATGCACCTCTTTCTTGCCGTTTCCTCGCCGAAGTCAATATAATTATCCTCTTATTATCTTTAAAGTTACAACACTACAAGGCCGTGATAAGTAGCTTCCTGATGATGCGGTAAAGCCCCAACTCGTGAAAAGACGCTCAAATTCTTCTATGAAAGAAAGGTATGCCGAAGTCATTATCCCTTCTTTCAAATTATCCTCAAAGTAA